>RJWM01044869.1:0-13061 GCA_004363535.1 Dasyprocta punctata | reverse complement strand
AAGAGATTACAATGATAAGTATATATGCACCAAATATGGGAGTACCCAACTATGTAAGACAAATCTTAATAGGCATGAAAAATCAAATAAACAATAGCACAATTATAACGGGTAATCTTAACACTCTGTTGTCACAAAGAGACAGATCAACCAAGCAAAAAGTCATAAAGAAATAACAGAACTGAATCAAACTTGTGAAAAAATGGAACTAGTAGATGTGTACTGAGTGTTCCACCCATCAACATCAGAATACACATTCTTCTCAGCTGCACATGGGTCATTCTCTAAAATAGATCATATGCTAGCTCACAGAACGTGTTTAAGTAAATACAAAGGAATTGAAATAATTTCATGCATATCTTCTGACCATAGTGCAATAAAATTGGAAATTCATGACAAAAAACCCACAATAACCCCATAAACACATGGAAATTAAATAATACTCTCCTAAACAATCAAGGGTCACAGAAGAAACTAAAGAAGAAATTAAACAATATCCACAATCAAAATGCAAATAGAAATTACTGGAACCTGTGGGATACAATGAAAGTAGTCCTCAGAGGGAAATACATAGCACTAAACTCCCACATCAAAAAAATGGAAAGAACAGAGATAAACAACCTAATACTGTACCTCAAACTTCAAGAAAAAGAAGAGCAAGTCAAGCCCAAAGCCCATAGAAGGGAGGAAATTATTAAGATCAGATCAGAAATTAATGCAGTTGGAACTAAGAAAACAATACAAAGAATTAATGAATCAAAAAGTTGATTCTTTGAAAGAATAAATAAAATTGATAAACCTCTAGCCAACATTATCAAAAAGAGAAAAGAAAAAAAATCTCAAATCCATGCAATAAGAAATGAAAAATGTGAAATCACTATGGACTCTGTGGAAATACAGAAAATCATCAATACCTACTTTGAAAAACTTTACTCCCATTACTCAATAACACAGAAGAAATGTACAGATTCCCAGAAATGTATGAATTACCAAAGCTGAATCAAGAAGATGTAAAACTGCTGAATAACCCTATTTCAGTTGATGAAATTAAAAATGTAATTAGAACCTTACCAAAAATGAGAAGCCTGGGTCCTGATGGATTCACTACTGATGTTTTTTGTTGTTGTTGTTGTTGTTGTTTTTTTTGTACCGGAGAGCGAACTCATGACCTTGTACCTGCCCAGCAGGCACTTAGGCCACTGTGCTAAATCCTGGCCTTATTTTTTGAGACAGGGTCTCACTATGCAGTTCAGGCTGGCTTTGAACTCACTTTGTAGCCCAGGCTGATCTCAAACTCACAATGATCCTCTTGCCTCAGCCTCTCAAATGCTGGGATTGAAGGTGTGTACCACCACACCCCACTTACTGCTGAATTCTACTAAAAATTTAGGGAAGTCTTAATGCCAACACTCCTCAAACTCTTCAATGAAATTGAAAGAGAAGCAAGTCTCCCTAACTTATTCTTGGATTCAAGTATTAACAAAACTAGAGAAAGACCCAACCAAAAAAGAAAATTACAGGCTAATCTCCCTAATGAACATTCAAAAATCCTCAGTAAAATACTGCAAATATAATGCAGCAAGTCATCAGGAAGATTACACACCATGATCATCCCAGGAATGCAGGGATGGTTCAACATATGCAAATTAATAAGTATAATACATCATATCAACAGAGCTAAGGACAAGAATCACATGATCATCTCAATAGATGCAGAAAAAGCTTTTGACAAAACCCAACACTCACTCGTGATAAATACCCTACAGAAAATCAGAATACATGGTCTCTACCCCAACCTAATAAAAGTCATATATCATAAACCAACAGCCAACCTCTTACTAAATGGACAAAAACTGAAAACTTTCAACCTAAAATCAGGAACAAGACAAGGATGTCCATTATCACCACTCCTATTCAATAGAGTTCTGGAAACATTAGCCAGAGCAATTAGACTAGAGAGAGAAATAAAAGGAATAAGGATATGAAAGTAAGAAGTCAAATTATCATTATTTGCAGATGATATGATACTTTACATAGAAGATCCCCCAAAATCCATTGAAAGTCTTCTAGATGTAATAACCAAATTCAGTAATGTTGCTTGATACAAGGTGAACACTCAAAAATCAATAGCATTCTTGTACACAAACAACAAACTCAGTGAGAGACAAATAAGGGAAACCACACCCTTCACTATAGCATCCAAAAAAATGAAATACTTAGGAATCTATCTCACAAAGGAAGTAAAGACCTATACAGTGAAAATTACATTATTCTGAAAAAGAAATCAAAGGGGATTTCAGAAAATGGAAAGATAGTCCCTGTTCATGGATAGGAAGAACAAACATTGTGAAAATGGCCATCTTCCCAAAATTGTTATACAGATTTAATGCAATTCCAAACAAACACTATTTGCATACCTCACAGAGCTAAGAAATCACCTCTAAAATTCATCTGGAACCTAGAATAACAAAGGCAATTTTGGGCAACAAGGGTAAGGCTGGAGGCATCGCAATCCCTGATTCAAAATTATGTTATAAAGCTACTGTGATAAAATCAGTATGGTACTGTAGTAAAAACAGACCTGAGGATCAATGGAATAGATTAGAAGATACAGCCACAACTGAAAACACACTCAGTCACCTCATCTTTGACAAGAGGGCCAAACATGTACACTGGAGGAAAGATAACCTCTTTAATAAGTGGTGCTGGAAAAATTGGCTTTCCATATGCCAAAAACTTAAACTAGATACATGTCTATCACCATGCACTAAACTAAAGTCAAAATGGATCAAAGATCTAAATAAGACACTAAATCTGCTAGAAGACAAAGTGGGTAAAAATCTTGACCACATAGGAGTAGGCAGAGAGTTCATGAACAAAAATCAAGGTGCACAGGAAATACTTTCCAGAATCAACAACTGGGATCTTGTCCTACTAAAATGTTTTTGAATGTCAGAGAAAATCTACTGAGTGAAAAGAAAACCTACGAATTGGGAAAATATCTTAGCCAACTGTCCCTCAGATAAAGGACTTCTATCTAAAGCATATAAAGAATTTTAAAAAATCAGGTCCCCAAAATTTAAGAACACCATCCAAAAATGAGCATCTGAGATGAATACACACTTCTCAGAGACAGAAATACAAATGGCAAATAAATACATTAAAAAAGGTTCAACATCAATGGTCATTTGGGAAATGAAAATTAAAACATCACTGAGATTCAATCTCACTCCAAAAAGAATGGTCAAGATCAAGCAATCAACCAATAACAAATACTGGAGGGAAAAAGGAACTCTTCTCTACTCTTGGTGGGAGTGTGGACTGGTGCAACCACTGTGGAAATCAGTGTGGAGATTCCTCAAGAAGCTAGGATTAGAGATTCCATTTGACCTGGCTATCCCATTTCTGGGCATTTTCCCAGAAGAACTGAAAACATCATACCACAGTGAAATATGTACACCCGTGTTTATAGCAACACAATTTGTAATAGCCAAATCTTGGAAACAACCCAAGTGCCCATCAATCAAAGACTGGATAAAAAAGACGTGGTATTTTTATACAATGGAGTACTACTCAGCTATTAAGAAAGATTGCATTGAGACTTTTATAAGTAAATGAACACGACTTGAGACCATACACATAAGTGAGATAAATCAAACCCACATGTGTAAATACCGTATTGTCTCCCTAGTGTAATAGCCATATCTTAGAATCAACACAAGTGCCCTTCAGTCAAGAAATGGATAAAAATGATGTGGTATTTTTATACAATGGAGTACTACTCAGCTATCCAGAAAGATTGCATTGAGACTTTTATAAGTAAATGGACACGACTTGATGATAGTCATAAGTGAAATAAATCAAACTCACATGTGTAAATATCATATTGTCTCCCTAGGGTAAGAAACTGAAACAGTATATATGATCCAAAATCTACAATAAATACTGTGTAAAGGTAAGAAACTTCTTAAAGAGGAAAAATAATTAAGATAGGCAAAAGGATGAAATAAGGAAGGGGAAAGGAAAAAAACATAATTTTGTATATATATTTATGTATATATGTATATATATGCACATAAGATAGCTAAAAATGACTATAGTACTAAATGTATTAGTTATTGGAAAGGAACAGTTAATACTCATATGATTAGATCAATTTTATGTGTCTATATATGTTAATCTAAACAACCTTTTTGAAGGTAGTGATATGCAATATTACAACCATTGTCAAATTCCTAACATCTTGTTTTGTAAACCTATACTGTTATTGTATTGGATTTGTTGCTATTTGTCTCTTTTGCTTTTTGATTTTCTTTTCTTTGTCTTTCTCTTAAATAAAAATAATAGTAATAACATCTGAGTGATAATAACAAATTTCTGATATGCTTTCAAGGGTAATAATCTTGGAAATCATTAAAGGCTTACTGTTTCTTTTTTATTTGTAGCTGTTTGCAAGTAAAAAGGAACCCAATATTTAGAAATGACAAATCGGTTCTTGACAGTGGAGACTCAGTTGGGATATAAAAAAGAAGAAAACCGTTTCTTTACTTCACACAAGTTAAACATACTCAATTGTATTTATTATCCATCTACTGAAGTTAACACTTTCCTGGAGAGAAGGGTAGACTGCATAATTTAAATTAAGTTATATAACTTATTTAGAACCAGTGGATATTTAATTTGCATTTATTGTATGAGAAATGCTAGTAAGGTAGAAACATGGAGGCAGTAAAACCCTGAAAATTAAAATAGAAAAAAAATTGTTTATTCAAAAAATAAATTCAGATATTTAAGGAAACTTTTGCCATACCACAGGCTAACTACAGATATGTTAGGATGAAAATTTCACTAGCCATATACAAAAAAATCCAAATTTTAGAAAACTAACTTAGAAAATTATCTGTACCTGGGTATAAGTAAAGCCATCAGTAAGTGACTATAGTAACACATATAGAGGGAGAGAGGCTGAGCAGAACAGCAATAAAGAAAACTGAAGATAAACAAGTATCATGTGAGGGGACTGTGAGGCACTACCCATGACACCAAGATACATGTCATAAGATATCAAAGAAAAGAGATAGATAAAGTGGAAAAATATTTTAGGAAGGAATTTAAAAAATTTTCCCATTTCTGATGAAAATCATCAATGCAGGATAAATTAAAAATCTGGATTATAGTAAATTATCAAAACCCCAAGCAAACCGAGACTATTGAAAACAAGAAGAGACTTATATTGCACAAAGGATATCCCGTAATATTAACAGCTGATGTTTCAGAAGCGAGAAGTCCAGAAGGCAGAAGAACAAAATATTTGGAAAGGATCAGCAGCAAAGAATATGACAATAATACCTATGAAATAAAAACTCAATATCTGGCAAAACTATTCTTTAAGCATGAAGAAAAAATATAGGCATTTCAGATAAGCAAAAGTGAATGAGCCTGTTATTAATAGATTTCTTACAAGAAGTAATAAAGTGAGTTCTTCAGTCTAAAAGGAAAAGTGAACAGCAAATTAAAGACATAAAGAAATCAAGGATTTTCAATTATATAAGTAAATATAAACTGATGCTCTTGGGCTTTTAGCTGGTAACTCTCTACCTGATCTACGTGATTTAAAGGACAAATGCACTGAGGAAAAATTATTATATTTTCTAATACAAAAACCTGGAAAACAGGTTCTGTGACAATAACAAAATAAAGACAGAGGGAATAGATTTAAAAGGGCAGTGTTTGCATCCTACTGGAGCTAAATTTGCATTATTCAATCTACTTTGCTATTTTGGAATACAGATTTTAATTGACAAGATAATCTGGTAAAATCAATTAAAAAAATCTATGCAGTAAAAGAAGATGGGGATCAAAATGGCACACAACAAAATTAGCTAAGTACAAAAAGAGAATAATAAAACATGTAAGACATATAGGAAACGAACAGCAAAATGGGGGAAGTAAATTCTTCCTTATCAGTAATCTCTTTAAGTATAAATTAACAAAACCATCCAATTAAAACACACACTGATTGGCAGATGCATTTAACCAAAAAACAAACAGAAAACAAGATCCTTCTATGTTCTGTCAATGCATAATAGGTACTTTAGATACAAAAGCACAAGTACTTTGAAAATAAAAGTGTGGGAAAATATATTCGAAGCCGGCATGGCTAAATAATTGCAAGAAAGAATAGATATTAAGAGACTAATTTTATTATATACAAAGACAAACATTTTCAGACAAGTCTACAATAAAAGGTGACAATGTAATAACTTACTCTCAATAATGACTACCATTAGACAACAAGAAGAAAGAACAAAAAGAAAGAACGAACGAATGAAAGAAAGAAAGAAAGAGAGACAGGAAATTTGAATGACACATAGGGGTATGGATATCTATACATATCCCTTTATCCAAAAACAGCAGTATGCATATTTTTCTCGAGTGAACAGGAACATCCTCCAGGAAAGACCATATGATAGTTGGCAAAAAATGAAGTCATTTTAGATTTAAAGCAACTGAAATAGTATGATATATTTTTTTCTAACCACAGAGGTATAAAATTGGAAATGAGAAAAACTCAGTGAGGTCAAATTATTTTACCATGCAAATAGCCAATATTTCAAAGAAGTCACAAGGTATATGAAGTTTTGTTTGTGAATATACAACAAGTGACTTATTCTGGTGGTAGGATTAATTATTATGATAAAGTCCACTGAAAAATCTTGCAGGCTTACACTATCTGTCACACAGTACCGATTCAACCTAGTCTGAGAATTTCTAACCCAGACCTCAAAATTACTGGGTATCTATGATAATGGCACTGAAAATCCCTGGTGCTCCTAGGAAAAGATCGCTTTAGCACAGGCACAACTCTCATGAAACAAAGTTTTCACATATACAAGTAGCTTAAATATTCTCTATGAAAAAAAATCAATGCTATCTAATCCACACTAGATACAGGTGTTAAAAGGAGGTGTTGAAATCTCATAAACCCCAAGAATTATTTCTAGGGGGAGACCCTGAAGATCATCTGATTCCTCACTCTAGTTAACTTGTGCTAACTGCTGTTGCTGGTGTCCATCTTGTACAAGTGCTGCCAGAATGAGTTGCCTGAATATCAGACAATGCCTATGATACATCCTGGGTGCAAGTCATATTATTTGAACATCAATATTGCCTAACATTCATCTGTGACTCTACTCAGACCAAAAGGAAAATGTTACCCCCCTAGGAAGATGACTGACTAGGACCATCAGAGACTCCCAAATATGACAAGGTATCATAAGATAAATGTCACAGATTGAATGGCAAAACTATAAATAGAAGCGTTTTTTCCCACAGTCCTGGAGGCTAGAAATCTGATAGCAAATTGTCAGCAGGTTTAATATTTGTGAGGCTTTGCTCCTTGGTTATAAATGGGTATCATGCTGTGTCTCAAAAAGTCTTTGTTCTGTGTAGCCGTACCCTGATGTCTCCATGGTCTTAATTGCCTCCTGATGTAATGGCACCAGTCAGATTGGATTAGGGGACACCCAAATGGCCTAAGTTTGACTTAATTACTACTTATCAATCTTGTACCCAAATGTAGTCACATTTTGAGGATCTCAGTGTTAGGGTTTTTGCATATGAATATAAAGCATCTATAACCCTAGAGTACAATAGATATTAGTAAATAACCTCACACAAATGAAAGTGAAACACACAACACATCAAAATATATGAGTTGCAAAAAAGCCAGTGCTCAGAGAGTTTATAGTTATAGCACCTACATTCAA
Source organism: Dasyprocta punctata (assembly GCA_004363535.1). Classification (NCBI taxonomy): domain Eukaryota; kingdom Metazoa; phylum Chordata; class Mammalia; order Rodentia; family Dasyproctidae; genus Dasyprocta; species Dasyprocta punctata. The sequence goes on along the minus strand of RJWM01044869.1, from coordinate 5,292 downwards.
GAGAATAAAGATACTAAACAAAAAACCTAACTGTACATTAAGAAGTAGCAAAAGATCTACTTAAAGTCACTTAACAAAATGCAAAAAATAAGATGACAACAAACATAAATGAAGTAGACAATAGAAAAAAGATAAAAGTAATTATATCAAAATTAGCTTTTTGAAAAGTTTAACAGTATTGAGAAAATTTTAACTAAACATCAAAAAAGTGAAAAATCTTGATTGCTAAAACTAAAAAAAAGATTATTGCTGATATTACTGACATAAAAAGGAATACTCAGAAAATACTATACAAATGTACACCTCTATATGAATAACAGATACAATAAATTTCTAGAAACACATAAATAGTAAATTAACTAAAGTAAAAGTAGAAATTCCCAGTTGAACTGTAAGTAAAGGGATTGAAACAATATTCAATAAAGTCAGACACTCATAGAAGTGGAGAATAGAGTGGTGAATTCTAGAGACTGGGGGTTAGGGAGAATTTGCCAGAGTAGCAAGTGCAGCAGGAGTAATTACTGTTTGAGACTCATTACACAGTATAGTGATTGTAATTAATAATAATAATGTGATGCATACCTAAAATCACTAAGAGATTAGATTTTGAATATTCATACAACAAAAAATAAGTATGTTAAGCAATGAATACATTAATTGTTTTGTTTCAATTATTTTATACATATATCTCCTAGACCCCAAAGATAGAATTCTTCACTTTAAATTACTTTCCCTAAAATATGTGCCACAATCGTGGTACTCGAGAGGCAAAAAAAAAAAGAGAGCTAAGAGGTTAATAGTGTGATATATTGTAATCTGCAAAACAAAACAAAATAAAACATCCAACAACAGCAAAAATTCTCAGCAATAAGTGGATTCATCAGTGAATTGTATCATACAGTTAAAGAAAGAACAATGCCACAATTACTCAAAGGCCTCCCAATAAAAAGTGGCAGTTCTAGATTTAGCCCAGTCATGCTTATCCCCATATCACACCCAGGCATAACCAGGCCTCTATATTTCATTTATTGTTGATTTTTAATCCAGAGATAACAAAACATACCTGCTTATCCCTGTTACAAACTGTGTCCTCCTATTATTTAGAGTATTTATGTGAGTCTTTGAAAGATGCTTCATGTCTATAACAGCAAAAGACCTCTTCTCTTTTGAATACAATACTTGAAAATAACACTGTTTCTTCTATGATTAATGAGCTGAAAGTATACATAGAAGGTTTTAAAATGAACAATTTAATACTGCTTTTTCCAGTGTCACCTACTCTTCTACTTTGACATTACCAACTAATAGATTAACACAAATTGGAAAATGAATGCACTGTTTCTCAGGATACGGTGAATAACAAAAGGGTGCTCTTAGACCTTCACAAAATAATCTCTGTATTAATTTCATGCTTGACAAATGGAAAGCTTGAAGGAGATCCATAGCTATTAAGCCAATTTCTTGTAGATTAGAAACATGATGTGCTGAGGGATTACAACAAGCCATTTAGAAAGGCTTCTTGGCAATTGTGAATATATGTGGCACGCGATGTGTTGGCATCTGCTTGGAAAACTGATTCTTCATTTGGCTTCCAGGCCTCCTGTTGTCAAGCCTGCCTGATATTATACATCCCCAGTCATGAGCATGGCTATTCAGTGAAGTTAAAACATGGAAATGACTTGCAAATCATTATTTGGAACTTGCATTGCAGAAACGTTGAAATCACAAGCATGGCCAAACTGGTATTTTCTCTCTAATTATATTGGTTATAAAACAAAATATGTTTAATGTAGATATGGAAACAATATAAAAAGCTATAAATGTATCATAATTTAAGATGCTTTTGAGTAAAAGAGATTTAAATCACACCCATGCTGTTTAAAGAGCTGCAGGAAGTTTTCATATAGTTCTTAATTTCCAAATTACTCTGTCTTATTAATGGTGCATAGTGACTTCATCCTCAGGTTAAATGCTATACTAAAATTATGATGGAGGACCAATCACAAAAGTAAAGAGAGTCAGAGAGAGAGACAGAGAGACAGTGACAGAGAGAGAGAGACAGACAGACAGACAAAGACATGGAGAGAGTAATATTAAAATAAATACAATCATCCTACTTATTATTTTAGGAAATAAATTCTATAACTTTCATATAAAAATTCCTGTAGCTCACAATTCTAGTTATTTTAGTTCATTTTTATTAATGAATCAATCAATATTAGATAGTTTAATTTCATTGTATACTGTTATGTAAATTCATATGCACTGTCCTACTTAATGCACATTCAATTATGGGATTAAACACAAATAATGAAGTTTGAGGTCTTTAGTTAAAGTTTTCTCTTTGGGTGAGGAAGCTGGCTCTCATTATAAATGAGATTGATCAACTAACTGCTGCTTTCAAATATACACTTAATCATGTTGCATAAAAATGTTCATTGCCACAAAATTCTATGGAGGATTCTTACTTTATTTTTGGAAAATCACATTATTAGTAAGACTATGGGAGGTCAATGACTTTTATTTACTAAACACTATATCAGTCACATTTCAGAATGTCTTCAAACCTTATGACTTCACATACCTATAATCTAAATTGACAGGCAAAGATTTTTTGTTTTGTTTTGTTTTCCCACTGCCTGATACATGCAAATCATTTTTGCTGAAGAATATGTTACCTTTAAAAAATAGCCTTTCTTTTTGATTCAATGGCGAATCTTAATACAATCATAGGATTTGGCAGAAGTATCAGGATTTGGCAGAACCTATGATGGATAGGATGGAGTCTTGCTGACTCCAGTGACACTGTCATGGTGTCTTTCTTCTTGTTCAGCATCAAAGTAATTGGTTTATACTGAGTGTTGCTAGTCTCTTAAGCAACCACACTTTCCACCATATATGTGGTTCTTTTCAGACCAAAAGTCAAATTTTCAAATATCTCTACTATGTTTTTTGCTTGTGATTTTCAGTATTAATTTGGAATTGGCAGCCAAAAGCATCTGTGCCACACACTGAATGTTGGGCTACCTTGAATTTTTCTCTGTAGCCTAATTAGTTCAGTTCCTTTAAAGTCATCCTCACAAGATGTTATAGGGATATACAAAGCAACCACTGTTTTTTTTTTTTTTTTGACATAGTGAAATACATATGGCATCTAGTCCAATTCCCAAAATACAGTCTTTACTCCTGTCTAAAGCTTTACAATCTTGGCCTTCACTGTCAACATTCTTATCAGCATTCTGGCATTTTGAAATTTGATCAGAATCTTCCCATCAGACTAAACCTAAAGAATTGTAGTGTGAGGTGTTTTTCTTTTTTTTTTTTTTCTTTTTTCTTTTTGCCATTTTCTGGACTTTTCAGACAAAACCCTTGACACTCACAATTTAAAGAAGTAACTTACTTTAGCTTACAACTTCTGGGGCTTAGTTTATGATTGGTTGGCTCCAAGGCAAGAACATTATGGCAGAAAGGCATGGTAGAATACATGTGGTCACCTCATAGAGCTGGAAAGCAGAGGGCAGGAGAAAAATGCCAGTGAGAGACAGATACTCCAAAGGCGCACTTTGTTTTCTCACTTTCTCCATCTGGGCCCAGCCTCCTAATAGCTTACTGAGTCTTTAATTCACTAATGGATTAATCCACTATTAAATAGGGCATCACCCTGATGCAGTCACTTCTACTGGAGTCTTTTAATCTGGTCAACTTTACAGTTAAGATTAACAAGAATAGTCTTCTATATTAATTTGGCAAAAATATTAATAATCCAATGGCTTTATGCCATTACTTATGCCTTTAGACAAGAATGCTAAGCTAAATAAATTGAATAAGCTTTCATGGAAATTACAGAAATCATTCTCAAAAGATCAAGATGCAAGTATGATAGTGTCAAAGGAAACCTCCTGAAACTTCTCAACTTGCCCTAAGGCTATACAACAGTGGACAGAAAATTATATTTACATATACAGGCTTCCTTCTTCCACAGCACAGGAGTAAAAATAAATAAATCTTTATAATTTAAATCATAAAGAAGTAAAGAAGTCATCTACATATTGTTTCTAACATTGCAGTCTATAAAATAACCTATCAATAGCCCACTCTGAGAAAGGTACGAAAACTGAGACAACATATTCATGAAAATTGACAAAGCATTAGCATTGTTGAGTTAACCAGTATCTTAACCGTAGATCAATTTCATTTATTAGGCTGTAGGCCAATTAAAGTGATCTTGAACTTGAGTGTTCTGTCACAAGATACATGTTTTGTGCACAAGTAATATACAAAATTGCCAGGTAGTGTAACAGAAATGTGAGACAGAAATTAGGAGTTGTTATGCTTGATACATTGTGTCTACCTGACAAATTTAGAAGTTTAAACAAGAGACTTAGCAGGCAGCCAGGGTTGTTACTTTGTAAATATCCTCAACCTGTACAAGAAGAATGCAAGGAGATTTTGTGAGTGCTACATGGCCCTGGAGCGGGAGTGGCCTGTGTACAGTATAAGGGAGGAAAAGAGGCTTGCCCTTCCTGCTTTTTGCTCTGGCTAGTTTTGCTGGTTGCTGCCTTGAAGTGTTGCCCTTGTACCTGGCTTGGTGCCCACTGATTACGGACTGAAACTTCACTATCTGTAAGCTAAATAAACCTTTCCTTCCTTCATTTAGGGTGCTGGTATTTTGTCCCAGCAAGGAGAGGAAAGTACTCAAGGCAGGAGTCCATGAGACAGTTTGGACAGTGGCCTCAAGTGGTGTCTGCTGAGCCAACAACCCTCCAGGAATCTTATTAAGACATCTGCCAGGTGTCTTTCAGCCGTCTGGTACATCCCCAGAACATGATAAGACAGGCAGTAGCTCAAGGGCACATGGGCTTATGGGTCCTGCATGAACACTACGTAGATTGGACTCTAAGAAATATGTAGCCTCCTATACAATAGAAATTTTACTACTTCAACAATATTTAAGCTCTCTTATAGACCCCTCAAAAACTTCTAGGCAAAGATTCTTCTTGGATGTTCTATTCAGACCCCTTTTGTGGCCAGCAGGAGGTTAACTTCCTTGCCTTTATATATTTTCTCTCCTTTGTATATTTTAAATAAATTTGTCACACTTTCTCCAACCACAGTTTCATTCTTTCTTGTCATGAAGCACTACCCTGATATTCTGGTAACATTTTGAGGGCTCATCTGGGATCCCAAGAGGAGATAACTAAAGTCTATGCTCTTCTTCACTCTTTGCTTTTACTTTGTGAATTTCTACTCAAAACCATATTGAGACTCCATCAACCAATCAAAAAAGATGAA
>RJWM01044868.1:0-13039 GCA_004363535.1 Dasyprocta punctata | reverse complement strand
ACTTTCCTTGGCCCTGCCACTTTAAATACTCTTTGGGAGGATAGCTAAAATACAAACAACTGCACAAACAAATCGAATGGGTAACTGGCAGAAACAACTGCTTCAAAATACTGTGACACCCCCCGCCCCCGCGCCTCCCCACCCCATAATCTGGCCCTGCCTGTCTTTAAATGGCTGTGTTTACAAACTAACATCTGCTGTGTTGAGTGAAGAATGTGCTTTCAAACGGCCACTGATATTTTTAACTTCTGGTGGATTTATTCCCACTCGCGGGCCTCCTCCCAAAGATGTGTGGTGAGGAGCTTCCCAGGGCTGGGAGTTTCCCAAGGCGAGAGAAACTCCCAGGAGCTCTGAGGAGGCCGGCAAACCTGGGCGGCAGGAAAGTCACGCAGCGAGGGGGAGGGAGCCGGAGCTCTGAGGGGACACGTGTGAGGGGTCTGTGCCCGCTCCCTGGCCACAGGGGAAGGGCCAGCTCCTTCCCTGAGCCTGTTTTCTTCTCAAAGAAAGAAGAGTTGCTCAGTGGCTGGGCCCTGAGGAGCAGAGGGAGACTGAAAGCGCCCAGGGGTCTCTCAGACAGCTGGGCGATGAGCAGAGTCCCTGCTTCTCAGGTGTGTCAGGGGCCGGCTCTGTGGCCTCAACTCCTGCCTCAGAAGTGCCAGGGTCCCAGGGATGCTGAGGCAGGGGAGTACCAGAGAGCCTGTCAGGGAAGTACTGACACATACGGGGATGTGTGTGTGATTTCCAGGCTTTTTAGAGACCAAGCAATGCCTAATCCTTTCATGCGTGCATTCCACTTTTTTCTTTTCTGTCATTTAAAAAAAACCTAGATATAGCTTCTCCTTTTTTATTATTGTAAAATACATATAACATAAAACTTACTTTTTTTTTTTAAGTACTAGGAATTGAACTTACAGCCTTTGAGCTAAGAAGTATCCCTAGTCCTTTTTTTTTTTTTTTTTTTTTTGTGGCACCAGGGATTGAACTCACAACCTCACACCTGCCACATAGGCGCTTAAGACACTGAGCCAAACTCCCAGCCCTAGTTTTTTTGAGGCAGGGTTGCACTATGTAGCTCAGACCGGCCTCACGCTCAAGTTGTAGCCCAAGCCGGCCTCCAACTCACAACACTCCACCTACCTCAGCCTCCCAAGTGCTGGGATTAAAGGCATGCACCACCATGTTGGGCTTCCCTAGTTCTTTTAAATTTTTATTCTAAGACAGGGTCTCATTAAGTTGCTAAACTGTTTAGGCTGAGCTCAAACTTAATATCCTCTTGCCTCAGCCTCCTAGACTGCTGAGATTACAGGAATGTGCCACCACACCTTGCAAATTTTATCATTTTTAGTATACAGTTGAGTGTCAAGAAGTATCTTCACACCGTTGCATTACCACCCATTTCCAGGAATTTTTTTCCATCTTGCAAAATGGAAACACCATTGCCACAAAAAGTAACCTTCCATTCCTACCCTCACCCTCTGCTCCAGCCAACTACCTTCTATTTTCTGTCTCTGAGAATCTGACTAGTCCAGGCACCTCATGAAAGTGAAATCACATAGGACGTGTCCTTTTGTGACTGGCGTATTTCACTTAGCGCACTGTCTTCACATTTCTTCTATGTTGTAGCATGAATCAGAATTTCCATCCTTCTCAGGGCTGAACAAAATTCTATTTACATGTATGACACTATGCCCATCATCTGCTGCTTCCACTTTGTGGCCATTGTGAATAATGCTGCTACAAAGAATAGGTGCCCATATCTGAGGGCTTTCTTTCAGGTTTTGGGGATATATACTGTTATGGCTTATATCTAGATGTCCCCCCAAAGTTTCATGCACTCATAGGTGGGGTTTTCAGAGCTGACTAGATGCAGGATGCGATTCTAGGATTGAGAGTGCCCCACCCTGGGTGTGGGTGGCCTGGGTGGAATATAAAGAGTCAGAAAGAAGGCCAGCTGCTGCTACTGCTACTGCTTCTGCTTTTCCTGCCCTCTGCCTGCTACTCCATGGGCTGTTTCTCCTCTGCCATGCCACCTTGTGTTAGAGCCAAATAACTATGAACTGCAACCTCTACAAACTGTGAGCTAAATAAACCTTTCCTCCCTTAACTTGTGGGTGTCAGGTGTTTTGTCTCAGCAATGAGAAAAATAACTAAGACATATACTTAGATGGACAATTGCTAGAAAGCAGATGGATCTTTCTAAACAATATTTTTATCAATGAAAATTTCTTATACCCACATACAAGGACATATAAGGTGTCCTGCTTAAACATTACTGACCCTGGCCGTGTTTGCCGTATCCATACTCTACCACCAGTCCATACTCCACCACCCCTAGTACTTTTAGTACTCCCAGCACTAGAGTACTCAAAAGCAAACTACACACATCACAGCATCTCATTCATGTATGCATCAGAGTCTACTTCTGGGAGAAACGATCTAGATATGTGCTAGGGAGTAATGCACGTTGTGAGTGACCAAATACAAACACAAATATGGGTCACAACTCACTGAATAACTAAAAAGTATTGTTTGGGAAATTATTTAAAATGAAAGTCTTTCAAATAAATACTCTAGTATCAACATTTCTAAACAGGCTACAAACTAGAAAAAAATTGAGCAAAGAACCCTCATGTACCCACACCCATTTTCAATGGCTATCCATGGCAGAATCATGCTGGGGACAGTAGATTGCTCCGTTGATATTCTGATGCCTTGTTCTTCTGGAGAAGACAGGGAGTGGAGTGGCAAAAAGGATGGGGAGAGCCCTTTCAATTCTGGGAAGGGTAATTACTCATCACCAAAAGCATATATTTTTAAATGACTGAATCCTATAAATGTTCATAATTATCAGTCTGAGTGCTCAGCCACAAGTGTGATTTGTGGTTTTTCTGCGCTTGCTTGACTTTTCTCTCTGGCCTAAGTCTGGGTGACTTGCAGCTTTCCCAACCTCAATTGCTATTTACTGAAGCTGCAGACTGACATTAACGTCAAGGCAGGGACTTCACCATCATTCCTGCTTTTATCATAAGCACAGAAAATGTGCAGTCATGAATAGATATGGGACAGATGTCCAGCTGTAAAGAAGACTTCACATTCTTTTAGAAACATGGATTTTCCAGTTAATTTTATAAATGATCTCAATATCTTGCTCTGACTGACTAAAAAGTCACCTCAAAATTTAGTACTTTAAAAAAACCACGTCAGCCAGGCGTGATTGTATACACTTGTAATCTCAGCTACGCAGGAGGCTGAGGGAAGAGGATCACAAGTTTGAGGCCAGCCTGTGCAACTTAATGAGACCCTGTCTAAAATAAAAAATAATAAGGGTTATGGATATAGTCTGTAGCAGAGTATTCTTCTAGCATGTGTGAGGCCCTGGGCTTAGCCACTAGTAACACACACACACACACACACACACACACACTTTATCAATGACAGACTTACTTATTTTGCTACTCTGCTATCCTCTGCCATGTGACCCTCACTTCATGGTACAATATGGCTGCTTCAGATCCAGACATCATGTCCATATTCCAGCTAGCTGACCGGAGGGAGAAATGGAAAGGAAGCAAAGAGTAAGTGCCATCTGACTTTACAGAAAATTTCCCAGAAGTTGCCACACAATTCTATTCTATTCCACTGATCAGAACATAATCATAGAGGCAGTCCTAATTGCAAGGAATGCTAGCACCTGTCTTCTTTATTCAGGCAGTCATGTACCAAACTAAAAACCAGATGTCTCATTATTAAGGAAAAAAATGAATTTGGAAAACAGGCAGTCAAAAATTCAAATTTGTTAGAATGAAACTATTTATAGCATTCTTTTTATTGTTAAAATCTCAATTATAGGGTCCAGGGATATAGGTCAGTGGCACAGCACCTGCCTAGCAATCACAAGGTCCTGAGTTCAATTCCTGGTACCAACAAAAAAAATCTCAACTACATAATTTTTCGCTGTTTTAGTCCTAGTATTTGTGTCTTTTCTATTTTTTTCTGGATCACTAGCACTTTGTTCATATTTTTCCTCAAAATGCTACCATTTGATATTATTGATGTTTCTCTACACTTCTTCTCTAGTTTTTTTTTGGAGGGGTGTTTAAATCATTTTTATCATTTTATTTCATTTCATTTCGTTTGTTCACATTATTTATTTTCAAACTTGTTCTGGTGTTTGAAAAAATAACAGTGAAGCTGGGCATGGTGGCGCACGCCTTTAATCCCAGCACTCGGGAGGCTGAGGTAGGAGGAGCGTTGTGAGTTTGAGGCCAGCTTGGGCTACAACACCAGCACAAGGCCGACCTGAGCTACATAGTGCGACCCTGCCTCAATAAATTAGGAGTAGGAGTTTGGCTCAGTGGCTTATGCACCTGCCTAGCAGGTGTGAGGCTGTGAGTTTGATCCCCAGTGCCTAAAAAAAAAAAAGAAAGAAAGAAAGAAAAACTAACAGTGAAAGTCACTATTGTGATACTATGAACACAGTGAGAATTGCAAATATGTTCTCTGCCCCTGGTTCCCGGCACTATAATCTCTTGGAATTTTCTGGGTGACAGGAGTATCTTTTGTCCTAATGAAGTGACTCTTAGGCTCCTGGTGAGGTCACCAGAAAGACCAACCCATGCCCTGAAGCATGACATTTTCAGTTCCAGTCCTTACCTCTAGGAGGAGAGGAGTGTATTAGTGACGTCTGTATGTGACTACACGGGAGACATACCAGGCAGGCCCACAAGATCGGAGGTGAGAGAGTCCACGGCAGCTTTGGGATCAAAGGCAGGGGAATCCACATGGCTGCCTGCATGCTGGAAGGCCAGGGTCGGGGGGAGGACAGCAGCTGCTCAGATGGAAGCTGCCAACAAGAGGAAGCAAAGCTACAGCCCACACGCAAGGCGGTAGGAGCGGTTTCAGGTCGTGTCCTTGGCCTGAATTGTGCTGTCGCAGAGGGACGATGCAGACAATTCTAGAGCTGCAGCGGCAGTATCATGAGGAGAAGGAATGGCTCATGGACATAACGGCCAAAGAGTTGCTCACTAAGAAGTCCACACTCCGGGACCAGATCAATTCCGACCACCGCACTCAGGCCATGCAAGATTGGTGTATGGAGGTCAATGGGAACCTGAGGCATTTGTAAGCTGATAAGGATGGGTTAGGGCAGGAGGAGCTCAGTGCCGTTTCAGGACCAAATGAATTTGCTGACTTCTGTAACAGACAAATAAAGCAATTCCACCGGAAGCACCCAAATGAGGTTCATTTGCTAATGGTAGTGGAATTGGAGGAACTCCCAAAAACTACAAAGAATGCCAAGTGAAGAGGCACAAAACTTGGTGTAATTCACAGATGAAGAAGGATATGGCCCTTACCTCGATCTCCATGACTGCTACCTCAAGAGCATTAACCTGAAGGCTTCTGAGAAACTGGATTACCTCGCATACCTGTCACTCGTTGATCAGTTATTCGACATTCCTAAAGAAAGGAAGAAGGCAGAGTATAAAAGATACCTTGAAATGTTGCTTGAGTATCTTCAGGATTACACAGACAGAGTGAAGCACCTTCAAGCTGAGAATGAACTTTTTTGGACGATACAGACCAAATTTGAGAAGAAATGAGAGAACAGTACCTTTCCCGGATGGCCAAAAGACACAAGCAGTGCCCTGACCCATGCTGGTGTCCCTCTTGATTTGTCTGCATTTTCCTCTTGGGAGGAGTTGGCCTTTCTGCATCTAGACAGATGGAAGTCTGCACTCTCAGCTTTAGGCCTAAAATGCTGTGGCACTCTTGAAGAGCAAGCCCAGAAGCTGTTTAGCACCAAAGGGAAAAAGTCCTTGGAATCACTGACACCTCCTTGTTCGCCAAAAATCCCAAATCAAAGGGCACGAAGACAGACCCTGAGATCCTTCCTTCCTAGAAGCCCAGATTTGTGAATATGTCGAGATTCTTGGGGAAGAGCAACCGCTCACTCATGAAAATGTGCAATGTAAACAGGGCGGGACAGGAGAAGAGATAGAGGAAGAGGAAGAGCAGATCAGCAAGAGTGAAAGTGAAGATGAAGAGAATGAGATCATTTACAACCCACATGATCTGCCCCTGGGTTGGGATGGCAAGCCCGTCCCCCACTGGCTGTATAAGCTACATGGCCTAAATATCAACTACACTTGGAAGATTTGTGGACACTACACCTACCGAGGCCTACGGCCTTCCAGCAGCACTCCACTGAATGGCGTCACGGTCGTGGGAGGAGGCGTCTGGGCATTGCAAACACTGCTCACTTTGCTAATGTGACACAGATGGAAAATGCTGCCTCCTGCGGGCCACGCTGAAACTGCAGAAGGCTTCAGAATGATGGCAGCCTGACCCTGAGGAAGAGTACGAAGACTCCAGAGGGAATGTTGTAAATAAGAAAACATACGAGCATCTGAAAGACAGGGACTGCTGCAGTGTTCAGGGGTGTAGCTCAGTTTCTGGGCTTTTCCAGTCTCCCCTGAAGTCTGCTTTTTCTATTTGTCCCAAACAATGCTCTTAAAAACTCTTCGCTACATAGTCTCATAGTCTGGCATGCATCTTGTAGAAATAAGACATGATGGCAGATTGCAGAGTTGAAATATGTTTTATATTTTAAAAATATGTGGGAAAATAAAACCAACCTTTGTTTAAAAAAAAAAAGATGCAGCCCCAGTCTAGGTTTAATACCCAGAGGGTCACTGTAGAGTCCCTAGTGTAGGTCTGCTTTGGAAGAATGAAGAAACTGGAGACTGATGTCTGAAGGTTCCGGAGCTCTTCCAAAACAGGGATACTTCTTTCTTTCTCTTTTTATTCCATCCCAGCTATGTATTGGTTGATGCCACCCACATCTGGGGTGGGTCTTCTCTGAGTTTGCCACCTTACATGTCAATCATCCACAGATGCATCCAAAACTGTGCTTCACTACTTTGCTAGGCATGACTTAATCGTTCAGGTTAACATAGCATGATTAGCAGGCACAGGAGGATGAAGACCGTGTTAATACGCTGTTGTGCCTATGTCAGGAAGCCTCCCGAAGGATTCCTAAATGGTGTTCAAAGAGCCCCGCAGCCTGCAGAACACACAGAGCTAGCTGAGTGGCCCCCCGGAGAATGCATGGTGGCCTCTCTCTTCTTTCCACAGACCTTGCTCATGCAAACCTTCCATCTGGCTATTGACCTGTGCCTCTGTTGTATCTGTTATAACAAATGGATAAATGTAAGGAAAGTGTCTCTGAGTTCTGTGAGCTGCCCTAGAAAATTAATTGAACCCAAGAAGGGGCTCAGGGTTTCTACAATTTGCAGCCAGGTGTTGAGAAACACCAGTTGCAACCTGGGATTTGTGATTGGCCTCCGAGGGGATGCAGGCTTCTCAGGCCAAGTGCTTCACCTGTGGGAATGAAACTGTGGGCCACTTATTGATGAGATCTGATTGCTGGTGAGGAGAACTCCCACACATTTCGGTGACCAGAAGTTAGGTCTTCTGTCTTGAGTGTTATGTGGAAAATAAAAGTAGGAAAATCAGTTTGGGTTTCCTATCTCAAACTCTTATATCTACAGCCTTCGAGAAATACTTTTGTTATCTAATTAGTTCTAAATACTACATAATTTGCAGCAGCAATTTCCTCCTAAACTAGTAAATGATTCAAGAGGTTATTTTTAAAACTGATGCGTGTGATTTTAAAAATATCTTCCTAATCAATTTCAGCTTCATTGGTACAATGTTGTCTAAGCTTAAACCTCAGTTCTGAGAAATGTATAGACTTCCTTTGAAAATCATTTCTGGATGTAACTGTTAAGTACACTAGTCAACTTGACTGGATTAAGAGGTGCCTAGCCGATTAGTAAAGCACACTTTTGCGTGTGTCTGGGTGGGTCACAGGGGCATGACCTAGACTGTATCTGGCTCCTAGCACTTTCCTCTCTGGTGCTCCTCCCCTTTGCTCTGTCTCCTGCGAGCAGGAAGCGCATAGTTTTGCTCTAGCACATCCTTCAGCCCAGTTGTTTTTGTGTTAGAGCCAGAGGTCATGGTCTGGACCCTCTGAAACCATGAGCCAAATCAACCAGTTCCTCTTTTATTTATTTACTTATTATTATCATTATTATTATTATTGTACTGGGAATCAAACTCACCACCTTGTGCTTGCCAGGTAGGCACTGTGCCACTGAGCTATAGCCCCAGCCCCCACTTCCTATTTTATTTAAGTTTATTTATTTATTTATTTACTTTTGCGGCACCGGAGATTGAACTTACAACCTCGCGCCTGCCAGGGCAGGCGCTTAAGCCACTGAGCCAAACTCCCAGCCCTGGTTTTTAGAGGCAGGGTCGCACTATGTAGCTCAGGCCGGCCTTGTGCTCGCCTTGTAGCCCAAGCCGGCCTCGAACTCACAACGCTCCTCCTACCTCAGCCTCCCGAGTGCTGGGATTAAAGGCGTGCGCCACCATGCTCGGCCTCGCCTCCTCTTTTAAATTGTGCATTTTAAGCCCTGTAACAGAAAACCAATACAGTTGGTGACCTTCTGTATATATCTTGTTAACTCAAAAGAATGCTTAAATAAGTTTTGATTGCTGATTTTATTGTTAAACCTTTTAACTTTTTATCTTTTATTGCTTTTTAAATTAATTAATTATTCATTAGACAGAGTCTCTGTGTAGCTAAGACTGACCTTGAATGTGCTACATACCTCATACTGGCCTTGAACTCATAATTTCCTGGGCTCCTCCTGAATGCTGGGCTTACCCAGGTGGATGGGTGGACCACCACAGCTACCAGCCTTAAACAAAAACAAAAACAAAAAATCACCTCTTTTAGAAGTGTGTCAAAGTGTTGGCTGGGGTATACTGCACTGGTAAAGCATGTGCTTAGAGTGTGCAAGGCCCTGAGTTTGATTCCCAACACCTCCACCAAAACAAAACAGAAAAAAAAAAAAAAACCCAAAACAAACAAACAAAAAACTTGCATGGTTTTTTCATGTCTTCTTGTAATTCTGTCTGTTTCACAATTTGTAGTTAAGATGTTAGTGTCCCTCCTTACCTCTAATAATTCTTCTGTTTTTAAATTTTCTCTCTGCTATAAAAAGCTTTCTTTTGGTTAGTATTTGCTCACTGCGCCTTTTTCCGTTACTTTCTTTTTCTTTTTTTTTTTTGGTACCAGGGATCAAACTCATGACCTTGCACCTGCCAAGCAGGCACTTGTGCTACATTGCAGTAGAAGTCAGTATTAACCTAGATTATTAGAAGTTAAAGACACATACATTAATCAGTAGAATACATGTATATGTTAATCCCCACAACACATACAATTAATCAATCAAAAAATGTTCCTAAGGGCTGAGGATGTACCTCAGTGATAGAGTGCTTGCCTAGCATGCAGAGGGCCCTGAGGTCAATCCCCAGTACTACCAAAAAAAAAAAAAGTCTCTAAAATCAGCAGAGGAAACCAAAAACTATGAGCAAGAGAAGAAAAAAGTAGATAATTTTGACTTTATCAAAATTAAAAACTAATGTACTTCAAATATCATCATCAAGAAAATGAAAAGACTACATGAAGAATAAGAGAAATATTTTGTAAATCATATACTGGTAAAGCACTTATATCTAGAATAAATAAAAACACTTTTTTTTTTTGTGGCACCAGAGATCAAACTCACAACCTTGCACCTGCCAGGCAGGTGCTTAAGCCACTGAACCAAACTCCCAGCCCTAGTTTTTTGAGACAAGATCGCACTATGTAGCTCAGCCTGGCCTTGCACTCACGTTGTAGCCCAAGCCGGCCTCGAACTCACAACGCTCCTCCTACCTCAGCCTCCTGAGTGCTGGCATTAAAGGCGTGCACCACCACGCCTGGCTAAATAAGAACACTTAAAACGCTATATTAAAAGACAATCTAATTTAAAAGTGGAAAAAGCATCTGAGTAGATATTTCTCCAGATGTATTCACATGGCCAACAAGCCCAGGAAAAGAACACTTAAAATTATTGTCATTAGGGAAATGTAAACCAGAGCCATGCTGAGATACTGCTTCATTACCAGGAGGATGGAGATAATAAGAGTTGGTGCAAATTTGGCTAAGCTGGAAAACTCATCCATTGCTGGTAAGGACGTAAAATGGTGAAGTCATTTTGTAAAACAGTCCAGCATTGCCACAAATGAACAAACACATAGAAAATCAACCCAGTGATTCATTCCTAAGTACAAACTCAGGTGAAGTGAAAACCTATTTCCACACAAAGACTTGTATACAAATGTTCACAGCGGCATTATTTGTAATAGCTTCAAATATGCAAAGTTCGAAAAATGTGAACACGAATGTCCATCAAGAATGAATGAATTTTTTAAAGGTGATATATCCACACATTGGAATATAATTCAGCCATAAATAGAAATGAGCAGGTCAGGGATAAGGCTCAGCAGCACAGTGCCTGTCTGGCAAGTGCAAGGTCATGAGTTCAATTTCCAGTACAAAAAAAAAAAAAGAAAAAGAAATGAGCTACACTTTAAATGGGTGAACTGTATGCTATATTAACTATATCTCAGTAAAGCTGTTAAAAATCAATATGAACTTTAATCAGACACTAAAAATATGACTAATGCAAATGAAAGAATAAGGTATGCAATAACACAGACAAAATTTAAACTATGTCTAGTGAAAAGAGTCTGGTAAGAAAAATACATATTGTCTGACTATTTACATGAAATTTCTAGAAAAGACAAAACTATACAAACAGTAAGCAGATTAGTGCCTTTGTCTCACAATAAGAGCAGTGTTTACTACAAACAGCCATGAGGGACATTTTGCAGCAGATGAGTCTAAAACTAGACTGTAGCTGGGTGTGGAGGCACAAGCCTGTAATCCCAGCACTCAGGAACCTGAGGCAGAAGGGTTACTATGAGCTCAAAGCCAGCCTGTGCTACATAGTGATTACAGAGTGAGACTTCTAGACTGTGTTAGAGTGATACTACTATATGAATTTACTAAAAATCATAACAATGTGAGCTTATGGAATATAAATTATACCTCAGTAAAGAGAGGCGTGGTGATGGATACCTGAGGGAAGTCAAGGAGACAGGACCGCAGGTGTGAGCACA
The DNA here is from genome assembly GCA_004363535.1 of Dasyprocta punctata. NCBI lineage: Eukaryota > Metazoa > Chordata > Mammalia > Rodentia > Dasyproctidae > Dasyprocta > Dasyprocta punctata. The sequence continues at coordinate 1,960 of RJWM01044868.1, read as the reverse complement.
GGCTGAGTGACTTAGCAAGGTCCTGAGAATGTAGGCCAGCACAAAAGCCCTTTGGACACAACTTGGGACCATACTCGTAAGTGAAATAAATCAGACTCACGTGTGTAAACATCGTAACATCCCCCTAGTGTCCCAGCCTCAGCACACACACACACAAAATCATGCCTCAAAGAAGTGGCTTTAATGAAGAAATTAAATCCTTTTCAGTTTTCATCCTTTCTTTCTTCTTTCTTTCATCCTTCTTTCCTTCCTTCCTTCCTTTTTTTTGGACTGGTATCAATTTTTTAAAATTTTATTTTAACGTAAAAAAATCAAAAGATAATAGGACAGTAACAATAGCTAATATATTGTGTATTGTTATCTTTAAATCAGTTACTCAGAGTACAAGATATAGGCATCTAATTGTCCAAACAATATTACCACAAACCTTTTTTCTAATGAACTAAGAGGGATCAGTAGTGTAACTGTCTTAACTATTTTGCATATATATATATTTTCTTTTTCCTGCCTTTTCTCCTTTCCTCACCCCAGTTTCTCTTTCCTTTTGAACAGTTTCTTCCCATTTTACATTATCTATTATACATTTTGAATCTTATTTACTGTTTCAGCTTCTCACACTGGGGAGACAATATGATGCTTACACATGTAAGTCTGATTTATTTCACTTATGAGTATGGTCCCAAGTTGCATTCATTTACCTATAAAAGTCTCAAGTTTATCCTTCTTTATGGCTGAGTATACTCCATCATATAAAAATATCACATTTTTTATCTATTCCTTGGTTGATGAGCATTTGGGTTGTTTCCCAGATTTAGCTATTACAAATTGTGGTGCTATAAACATGAGTGCACATATATTGCTGTGGTATAATGTTTTTCGATCTTCAGGGAAGATACCCAGAAGCAGAATAACTGGGTCAAATGAGACGTCTAATTCTAGTTTTTTGAAGAATTTCCACACTGATTACCACAGTTGTTGCACCAGTCTACATTCCCACCAACAGTGGAAAGGGGTTCTTTTTTCCCCACTGTCCTTCCAGCATTTGGTATTTGTTGATTTCTTGATAATAGCATTCTTTCCAGGGTGAAATAAAATCTCAGTGTTGTTTTAATTTGTATCTCTTGAATGACCAGTGATGTTGAACACTTTTTCATATATTATTTGCTGCTGGTATTTCTTCATATGAAAAGTGTGTATTCATCTCAGATGCTCATTTCTGGATTGAGTCTTTAAATTTGGGAGGTCTGATTTTTTTTTTTTTAGTTCTTTATGTGTTCTTGATAGTAATCATTTGAGGAATGGCTGGTAAACATTTTTTTCCCGCATTGTGGGTTGTCTCTTCATCCTGTTGGTTGTTTCTCTTGCTGGGCAAAAGCTTTTTAATAAGACGAGATCCCAGTTGTTCATTCTTTGTGATAGTTCGTGTGTAATCGGAATTTTATTCATAGTCTTTGCTGACACCAACGTCTTTAAGAGTTTTACCCATTCTATCTTCCAGTAGATTTAATGTTTCCATTTTAATACTTACATCTTTGAGTACATGGTGAAAGATACGGGTCCAATTTTAATCTTCGGCATACGCAGTTTTTCCAGCACCATTTATTAAAGAGGCTCTTTGTTCCAGTGAATGTGTTTGGCACCTTTGTCAAAGAGAGGGTGGCTTGGTATGTCTGAAGTTGTTTCTGCATCTTCTAATCCATTCCATTGATCTTCAAGTATGTTTTTTCACCAGTACTATGCTGTCTTTATTACAGTAGTTTACAGTATAATTTCAAGTCGGGGATTGTGATGCCCCTGTCTTGCCTTTGTTGCCCAGAATTGCCTCTACTATACTATGTTTCTTCTGGTTCCAAATGAATTTTAAGATTATTTTCTCTAATTCTGTGAAATATGCTACTGGAATTTTGATCGGAATTGCATTAAATCTGTACAAAAGTTTTGAAAGTATGGCCATTTTCAC
>RJWM01044867.1:0-13077 GCA_004363535.1 Dasyprocta punctata | reverse complement strand
TGTGTAGGTTACAAATTGTATTTGTCTTTTTTATGTTGAAAGACTTTCAGGTACAGTATGAAAAATTCTGCTTCCCAAGGGGGTAGCTTTATCAGCTTTGGCTTTTATCATTAGTAACAAAGTTCCAGAATAAAACTAATCATTATAGGTAGAAAAAATTGTAGATGCATGTTTATCTAAATGCTATTTTAGGCAGGTTAGTGTTCTTGTAATAGGATTTATACTGTCCATGAGGAGAATTCAGTACTTGAGAACTGTCCTTTTCAGAAGTTTTACTGCATACTTATTCTGCCACAGGCACTTTCAGAGATCTTTTTAAACATTTTGACATTTATATGTCTTGCCAGTATCTGCTGTGTTCCTGGTTTATTAAAGCAGTTGTATTCCTCTAGCAGGTAAAGGTTAGAACATTTTAAAAGTTGAATTTTAAATATAAGAGTTTCCTCCACAACAGGGCTTCATAAATGCTGGTCGTCATACACCTGCATCTGAATCACTTGGAATGTTTTTACCTATACATTTTTGGGCCCTAATTCTTGGAGATTCTGTTGCTGTGTTAACATCTGGTCTTTAGAAACTCAATCTTACTCTACCTTTTTTACATACACTTGTTTGTTATTACTGTTTCTTGATTAGTACTTTAGTGACTATGTGAAGTTCCATAAAGTGGCAGAAAGATTTAGTCTCTAGGAACTCTGACTTATTAATTAGTGGTTTCCCAGAGCACTGGAGTGAAATTCTTTCTAAAGCCATATTTGAGCTGAGTTATTAGAAACGACCCACTGAGAACCTTTTGCCATGAGTTTGTACAAGGGTAAGTACATGACCTTTGTAACATTTGCACTGCTTGCTTATTTGCCATCATGAACTTAGCTATTCTGTTGGGTACTGTTTTAGTTCCCCTTTTTATTTACCATTGACCCAACACCATGCAGCATCAAATGTGGCTCATTCTAATTTAGAAGTATTTGTTCAAATTGCAGTTTTTAAAGTGGACTTACTATCAACATTTTTATGGTTTTTAATATAAAATAAGCAAAAGTTTTATGAAAGGGGAATTTTGAGAAGGCTAGATGAAAACAGTTGAAAAGAGGTAAGAGCGCACATTGAAGACCACCAGCAAGGAAAGGGAATACTGGACCTTGATACACTTGGGCATTATTTATATTTAATGTTCACTAAAGAGGAGGAGGAGGAGGAGGAGGCTGTGTTTATTCTAGCTTGAATTTTTCTAAACATTACTTGATTCTGATTTTTTTTTTCATGTGAAGAATCCATTCTTGTCTTTCACTCATTTATTTTATCTCATCTTATGATAAGTACAAATACTTACATAGTAAGTTATTTTTGTTATATCTGGTGATAATGTTTTCCTGGGACATCTTTGCTTTTTTATTGTGTATGTGATCCTCTTGATATTTTTCTTAATAATTTGATAACCACTTATTTTTTCTCTTATGTATTCAATTTTTTGTACTTTAATATAGGTCAGAAAAGATTGTCTTCATTATACTAACTAGTTAAGTCTAGCCTACATATTAAATTTCTCAGTCCTTCTTACCCCTTTTCTTATATTGCTTTCTTTTTTATGTCTAATTATTATTATTATTATTTTTTTTTTTGGTGGCACTGGGAATCGAACTCATGACCTTGCGCCTGCCAGGCAGGTGCTTAAGCCACTGAACCCAACTCCCAGCCCTAGTTTTTTGAGACAGGGTCACACTATGTGGCTCAGGCCGACCTTGCACTCACATTGTAGCCCAAGCCGGCCTCGAACTCACAACGCTCCTCCTACCTCAGCCTCCCAAGTGCTGGGATTAAATACATGCGCCACCACACCTGGCTTATGTCTACTTATTATTATTTCTTAGTTTTCTATTCTTGGACCTCTATATTGTTTTAATTAATGGCTAATAGGACTGATAGTCCCACCAAGCCTTTTTTCCTAAGTTCCCTCCCACTCAGAATTCTTCGGTAATCCCATCGATGTTTTCTCCCATGTTTAGAATTTTCAACAAGATCCGTTAAAATAATTCCCTAGATTCATTCTGTTAAATCTATAAAAAGTTCTTTCATATTGTGAAGAGATTCTCTTTGGATTTGTTTGACAAAGTGGATTGAAGTAGTTTTTCCCCCTGCTTTTTAAATTTGGCTTAATATCTGTATGATTTCCTTATTGCATCTTTTTCTCTTTCACAGAGTGGGTTCAGATGGCTCCTACTCTATTTTCTAAATTTATTCCAAACATTCTCCCCCCGGCAATGGAATCCGAGCTTTCTGAATATGCTGCTCAAGACCAGAAACTTCAAAGAGAACTTATACAGAACGGTTTTACAAGGCAAGTTGTCTTTTTCATTTAGTGACAGTGCATATCCTTTCCTTAGGCCATTTTGGGATGGCAGGGAAGGGTGCTGAGCTTCTTAGAAGGAAAAGTTGTAGTCCATGGGCCAAGATGCTGCTGCCCAGAGAGGTCATCGGCTGCTTGACTACGGCAACACTGACGCTGGGTTTGAGCTTGTGGAAGCTGCCCTTTGCCAGGCGCATTTTGAAAAAGGAATTTCTCACTGGTGAGCAGTTATGTTGGGTAACCTCCAAGAGCTCTTCCATTTGATTCTCATATTAGTCCTGAATGTGTGGTAAAACGTAGAAATTTTATGATTAGTTATCAGGTACTTTTATGACTGAACTAGCAAAAAGACATTAAATTATTCATTTCATTTTTTTCTTAGTTACTTAATGAAAAGTAGAATTTTTTTATGCGTGTCCAAAAAATTTACCTCTTGCTTTTAGTGTCCACACTTTGCTTATTTTTAAAATTTTTTGCAATTCATCATTGTAAGCCATATCCCAAAAAATCTTACAAAGTGCATTTTTTCAACTAAAATAAATTAAAGTGTTTGTGAATCTTTATGGGGAAACACCTGGTTATATCACTAGATCATTTAAGAATACAGCAGTACCTTATATTTTCATACTTCCGTTAGGATGTCTTCATTCATAAGAGAGATGCAAACTAAACCAATTCTGAGTAATTCTTTTTCACCTGCTAGGTTGGTAGAGGTCCAGGATTACAACGTAACAATTACAAACAAGGCCATGAATAACAACCACCTTCAAACTCTACTGGTGGATTTGCAAAATGACTTTACATGTCTTCTTGTATTTAAATTCCTAGCATTAAAGAAAAGTTGTAAAAAAGAAAAATATACCTGGGAAGTTTCAGTCATAGTTCTGTCCACAATAGTACGCTAAGTGTTGATTCACTTTTCTGGTTAGGGTAAAGGTAGACATTCATTTTTCTCAGGTTCTGAGGCCAACTAAATTTCAGCAAAACTAGCCTTGACTGGGATCACTAAGTCTGTTTCAGCAATGGTTGGAAAGAAAGGTAATTTTTCTTGTGCATGAATTGGCATTTATTCTCCTTTTAATCCCCCAGGCACCCATTCTCATGGGTAGTAGGGGTACTGAATAACCCACTGGTCATTTACCTCCCTCTCTGGCATCTCACATTGTAAAGACTCAGAGAAGCTGTGGAGATAAGCCATGTAGACCTTCCTTTCTATGGCTAGGGGAAGGAATGCTCAGTGGAAAATGCTGGAATGTAAATAGCCAGATTTTTTTTCTTGATGTTAAGGAAGTAGATATTTCCTGACATCAGTTGTAATATTTCCAGCAGAAACTGGAGTGATACTATTTTCATATGCAGAATGAAGCCATTATTTAATACCATGTTAATTTTACCTGTTTGTTTTTGAAGTTAGTATGTTAATATGGTTCACTAAATAAAAATGATATAAAGAGTATGTAGTGAAAAATTTTGCTTTCACTTGTCTCCCCTCTGCCTCCTTACCATTAAATAATCATTGTTACTAGTTTCTTGTGATTCCTCCTATGTATGTGTGTGTGTATGCGTGCGTGTGTGTGGATACAAGAAACATAAACTATGTTCTCATTTTTATTCCTTTTTCGCACAATTCGTTGTATGGATATATTAGATACATTATAGCTTATTTAAGCATTCCCTAGTAGTTACCCATTTGAATTTTGGTATTGAAGAGTGCTTCAGTGGAGAACCTAGTACAACCTATAATTTTATACCTGTTGGGTATATATCCACAAGGTAAATTCTCAAAAGTAGAATGGGTGGGTCAAGAGTAAATACACTTACAAATTTGATTAATATTACCAAATGCCCTCCGTAGGAGATGTTCCATTTTGCATAGTCAGCAGCAGAGTTTGAAAATGGTTGTTCTTCATGGCCTCGTTTGTATTGTACGTTGTTACACTTGAAAATTTTTTCAGTCTAACAGGTGAAAAAGAATTACTTAGATTTGGTTTAGTTTGCATATCTCTTGTTATAAAGAAAGCTGAGCATATTTTCATAGTTTGCATGTCTTTTTCTGCAAACTGCCCATTTATGTCCTTTGCTCCTTATCTCTGTTAGTCATTTTTTTTTCCCTCTTGATTTCTAGGAGTGCTTTCTGTAAAAAAATTTTTTTTTTTTTTTTTTTTTGGTGGTGGTATTGGGGATTGAACCCAAGGCCTTTGTACTGAGTTACATCGTCAGTCTTTTAAAATTTTTTTTTCATTTTGAGACAGAGTCTCATTAAGTCACTATGTTGCCCAGACTGGGCTTGAACTTGGGATCCTCTTGCCTCAGCCTCCTAAGGTGCTGAGATTACAGGTATGTGCCACCACATCAGGCTAAGAAATTGATTCTTAGTCCAGAATAAAATAGATGTATTTCTCAGTTTATCTTTTGACTTCCTAGACTAAGAAAGAATGTACATGAAGAATATATGGCCTAGGACAGTGTTGGGAGGAACAGCAGTGCTCAACAGAGGAGCAGCAAATGGAGTAGAAGGAAGGTCCGAAGCTAAAGGGGAAAAAACGTGTTTCAGGAAGGATGAGACCCACCATATAAATGCTGCTGAAAGACTAAGGAAGAAGCAGCTAGTGAACTGGTCATTATTATTAATTACCTGAGCATTTTAGTCATTTGTCTGGCTTACTGTCTGAGAAGCTAGAGAGACACAAATTGGATTCACAAGTAGCATAGTGCTTTATCAGAATCTCTTACCTTCTTAGCTGCAAAATGCAACTAAAACTGGGTGTTTGAAGATGAGCTGGTTAATACACGCAAAGGTTCATGTTCTTCCACCCACAAAAAGGATCTTAAGGCACATTAAGGTTCTGACAGTTTTCAAAGGCTTTAGGAGTTTCTGGTTTCAGGAGGGCTTTTAGGGGAAGATTTTTCATTTTCTATTTCATATTTGAAATTTGCCTTAGTATGCGCAGATCAGTAAGGATGTTGATAGCAGAAGTCAGACTTGTCTTATAGACATTTCTAGTCTGAGGTAATTTCTGGAACTTGGTGTAAACCATTCTTACAGATGATCCTTCATTCAGTAAATTCCTGTATCTGGGGCCTTTAACTAAGAATAGTCAAGTTACAAATGACTCAGCTAATATCTAGTTTAAAGCACAGCTGGGTGAGAACTGAAATATTTGCTATACTTCCACTATCAATTATATTGATTAATTTCTGCTGTTTTGGTATGTGAAGAGATTAGTCAGTTCTGTTTACTTCCTCCTGCTTTGTTGTCCCTAGAGGTGACCAGTCCCGGAAGAGAGCTGGGGACGAGTTGGCTTACAGTAAGTAATGATGCTTCTTCCTGTCTTTGATGGTTTTTGATGCTAGGCAGCCCCTGATGGTTTGTGATTATATTGATAGCCATGTGTTCTTGACAGTGCTCGAAGGAGGCACCGTGCATGATCCATGTTGGGCTGTTCTGCAAGCTCGGCAGCTCTCAAGTTGGTAGTGATTTTCAGGCAGCTGCCAAGAGGCTACCAGATTCTTCAGTATCTATAAAGATGGGATAAATGACCAGGGTCAGTTTTTGATTATCTTGTTTGACTTTTAACTTCATTCAGAACCACATGATTTTTAAAAAAGTTTTTACTAGTACATGTATGCATTATGTAATGATTACGTTCATCATGAGGAGTTGGTACATGTACATAACACATCTTAATTCTTTTTTTCCCCTTCCCTCCCACAACTACGTAATTTTAAGAGGCTTTCAAAATAAGTTTTTTTGAGGGGTTGGGAGAAAAGTGAGAAAAACGTGTGGAATAAATGAGTATTTTTTCCCATTCTCAAGTGCTGTCTGCTCTTCATGCTTTTTCCTATTGTGATGTTTTTTTCAGACAGCTCCTCTGCATGTGCAAGTTCCAGGGGATACAGATAGTGAATGTGTTGAATGTACTTTCCTCCCAAAAGGAGGAAACACTGGAGCTGCAGAGACTGTGTTCAGAGCGCATCGGGGCCTGCAGCACTCAGGAGCTCTGTTGTAAGGCTGTTCTTGGGAGAAGATGCTGGACTTCTTATTTTGGTTTGTAATTTTTAAAAAACTAACAAAAAACAACATAAAAACAGTTGCTGCTAGACTTGGGGGTGATTATGACGTGGGACACTCTTTTAATGAGTTTATCTACAGATTCTGTGAGAAGCAAGCATCTTGGAAAGTGACCACTGCTAAGTGAAATCCGAAAGCCAGAATCAGCAGTGTCCTCCAAAAATTCAAGAGAAGTTGTCTTTTTTTTTTTCCTTTTCCTTTTTTAAAGCACTTATTTTGTTCATTTGTGGACTTGGCACTTCTTTCACATGTCAATATACTTTTTGCTTTAAAACCAAGCAGATGGTTACAATACAGTATTTTTCACCCATATCCAGACAACCTCCTTTAAAATAAGAAACAGTCTTTGTTTAGCATTAGAATGTCTGGTTAAAGGAAAATACCAACCCAGCTTTCACCAGAACCTTTCCCCCATCAAGTCACAACCTTTTCCTATTCTGTGCCTTGAGCTTTGTGCACTTTGCAACTGTGTGATGGTATTGTCAAACTTAAAAATGCTTCCTGGAGAAGTTGATGGCATCCTGAGCCAACCCACCAAAATGTCAAGCGTGTCTTTGTGGCAGGATGTTAATTAAGTGGGAAAGTAGAAATGTGTTGCACATTGGTTAGATTCCCTCTCTCCCCCCAGAGGCACCAGGGCATGTTCATGTTAATGTGGGGACCAACTCTCATGCAGCATTTCCATTCCACCATCACCTCACCTGATTTCACCAGCTGCTGTAGTGTGGGTGATACCCTAATTCAGATGTGTGGTACTGCAGCACTAATGCCCCCTTTCCATGCTGTGGGGGAAGGTCCTGTGGTAGGAGCAGCTTCCTCTGACAGTCTAGGAAGCACTGGAGGAAATACTGTAGTTACTAAAACCAAATATAATCCACGGTGTGGACTTTCTGGTTCATTTCATTTCAGTGAAAGAGATAAGTACTTTAAAAAGTAGTCTGTTCTCTGCATCTCTTAAATAACATATTTGACGTTCCAGTGGAATAAGGAGGAAATCATACTACTGCTTTAAGGTTTGCTTCCAGCTGTGATAAAGCTACATTTTCTGTTTCACCACACCCACAGTGCTATTTAATTATCTGTAAAAGTCTCTGAAGCTTATTCTAGTTGGTTTTGAAAGGCAAAGAAAAATTGAAAGATATGGCAAGGAAAAAATATTTTTCTTCTGTTTTGCTTGAATGTAAATTGAGCACAGGCTCCTCTCCCATTGGGCTAGTGATAGTTACCTCTTCAGAGAATGGAAGGTGTACCAGGGGTGTCGTCACATTGCTGATTTGCAGGTTTTTCAAAGTTGCCTCTGCCAATTCTGTGTGTCCTTTTAGGGGAATGTGATGGGTATAGGCTTAGAAGTGGGATATTGGGAGCAAGTAAGTCATCTAATGGAAGTCCTTGATTTGTAAAATTATACAGTGGAGTAAACATAAAGGTGAGATACATTTTTAAGTACGTACGAGCCAGAGTTGCTGCATTTTGTGGAGGCTTTTTGTTGGGCTCATTTACCCTGAACATCATGGATTGTATAGATGAACAGGGAATTACTCTTAAGAACATACACAGGCTCTATGATCTACTATACCAGTAACATTCTAGTATCAAGAAAGAATTCCATTTTATCACGAAACCTAAATTTTGCTTTGCTCAATGGAATGCTTGCTGTGAGCTTATAAATAGTACCCAGGACTGAAGTGTCTATTGAGTGGTTTTAATGATATCTCTGAAAGGAATAAAATTGGAACATTTCTTTAAACATGGATGAATTCTCAGTATCCTAGTAACATACCCAAATGCTTTTTCTGGGAGAGAACATTCTTTTTTGATCAACAACAGAAGAATTTTCCCTATAAAAAAGCATTGTATTATGATGTGAGTTGGCATTAAACCCTTTGGATGCCTTTGCATTATTAAGTTAATGGAGAAATATTTTATATTCTTTTTATTATTGTGTGTATTAACAAAAAAAAAGGCAGACAAGGGAAAATCTGTAAAATTTAGTTTTTCAGAATTTTTGCATACTGACTGCATCCAGCTATGGGTCAGGCTTGCTACCCCGAAGCTGATATCAGAAGGTACCCTGAAGGTCAGGCTTGATACCCCATTCACCCAGTGCATGTGCCCTGGCTGTTACGAATCTTAGTCCTTTGAGGTACATTGCAGTATGAAATGTATTCCTTTAAGTAAAACTTGATGTCGCTTATTACTTAAAATTCTTGACAGAATTCTTAGCTTATAACATGAAATAAAATTTGTCCCCCTCTCATTTTTTATTGGCTGAGTACTACTTTTTGCCAGAAAGTATTTTCCTCTCCCATTTATTTGTATTCTTGCCAGGACAGTATACAGTTTTTCCACCTCTGCTAAATACTGGCTTTTGTATGAAATCATTGAAGATCCAAATCATTGGAGACAGAATATTTTATATGCCAGCTGTCTGATTAGTCAACACATGCAATTGATGTGGTTAAACTGGCTAGTACTTATGTGCAGCCGAAAACTGGACACTTATAAGGAAAGCCAGAAGCCAGGTTAGTCATCTTCAAATAATACATATAAGATAAATAGATAATACTGTTTCAAGAGATGATACATATTTAAAGGTTAGCCTTAAGCTTATGTAACAGTGTCATATCTCATGACCTCTGTTGTCACAGCTGCACCCTAACCTGGCAGTAATTATTACTCCTTCATTTTGGGGCGAGAGGGAGGCCCAAAAAGCAAAACCTGGTGTTGTAATTCTTGGCCTCATAGTTCTGAGGCAGGGCTAGTAAGAAGCATCAACCTGAATCTATGACTTGTGCATTATTAGACTTTGCAGAGTTTTTTTCCTGCCCCTTTTACAAATTAGTACTCCCTTTCATTAGAATGAAGTTTATTAGTAGGTAGATGAGATTGGGGAGGAACAGATGCCCGGGGCCGTGAGCACTGTGCACGTTTCCCGTGCTCCAGCCTGTCCAGTTGCCACTTCCCTTGCTGTATGCTATTCTTTCTGTTGGGTTGCAAATTTGCACACATAAAAAATTCCTCAGGAAGAGTTTGCATATGCACCACATCGCAATATTCTGTACAGACTAAATGAGGAATTGGAAGGTTTTTTAGCACAAAAGGGTAACTTCAGAGTGGTCTGTACACCTTCTAGTAAAGGTAATGATGATCTAGCAAACAAAATTGGTTTCTGCAGTTGTCAAGTGAGCAGGAGCATTTATCATAGTATTTAATCCAGTTGCGTCTTCCTGTAATCAGAGTAAATAACCTTCCAAATTTGTCTTATTGAGGCTGCCAATATTCTATTGATTGTTCTCTCGTCTTAACTGCAGATAACTATTTCTGTTACTACACAGGAGAGACATTGCCCTTGAGGTAAAATTCCCTTGCTTAATAAGCAACTATTATTAAACTAACTGAGCATGGTTTTATGAATATATACTAATGTAAGATATGAAAGAACAAACTGAAAAGCAAACAATTCTGCATTAGCTATCTCACCATTGTTTGGATGTTTTGACTTGATTTTTTTATGAGGTGTTATTGATCTTTTAGCTTGGAATATTATGTTTACTTTAATCCAACTATAGACCTCTTAATGTGACTTTAAAATCCAAGGTCAGAATGTGAACCCGTTGACTGATACCTATACGAGGGCTACAGGACCTTTTTAGTTATGACTGTTGTTTTCAGTAAGAGTTTGTAAGGTGAAGTTCATTCTTATCAGAAATTATAGTGAAACTTCTAAGAAGAGTTCATGGAGAATTGGCTATCCTATTACCATTATTGCCCTATCAAAATCTGCCTCACTTTTTGGCCACCAAAGTATGTGAAAGGTGTCCTTTCCAAGGGAAACAATTCTTTTGTTCCCCCCATTGATTAAAGCCACTAATGCCTCTTCCACTGTCTGAGACTGTGTTCTGAACCTCATTCCAGAGCTCAGTGGCATAAATCCATATATTGTTTCAGTTTATGTTGATGGAGTGGCTGTGAGAGAATTGAAGAAAATGATAGAGATCAATTCTTACAGAACCCTGGTATATATATTGTACCTCTGCTAGTTGGAAATCATCTTCATTTCAGGTTGGACAGCATTGTTTAGAAAAATTTATGGATTGTAATTCTGGGAAATTTGTAGAGTGGCTCTGGGGTTTATTCTGTGGTTTGGAAAAAATAAATATTTTGTATTAATTCTCACATGTCATTTCAACATTGTAACTAGGTACTAAATGCAATAAGATTGTGGATATTCTAGGGTGGGTTTTATTAAACAAATGGCAGTTTACTTGGTGCCATTAGTCCAATTTGTTGATATTACAGCCATGCAATTCAGGAGAAATTATTCAGTGTGAAATTGTGAGGAGCCATGGTTAGAAACAGGAATGCTTATATATAATTTTTGAGGTCATAGAGAGGGGAGAGGTTTCTGCCACCCACCAGCACAGCCAGGGTAAGGAGGAAGCAGTGAAGTCTCATCCCTGGTGGTGCTTGTTGGTCAGAAGGCGTAGTAGTAAGCTCAGAACAGTTGTTGCTTGGTTATTAGAAAAACAAAAAGGTGGATGAAACAATAATTGACATGGGATATGCTGCCACTGACTTTGCCTCTGACCTTTAATCCTTGGTGGATTTTGAATCACTCCTCTATTAGGGTGTATAAGATCACTCTAAAACATTGTGGTTAATGAAATAAATCTTGTATAGAGATTCTTGGCCTCGTTATGTTATGTTGTAAATCTTGCCCAGATGTCTCTGGCCTTGATACTTGGTTCACCGGAACTTTGTTATGGTATATATGTTTGCTTTTGCCTACAATATATTCTGATGCTTCCTGAATGGTAACCACACTCAGCATGTATCTGTCACAACAGTTCACCACGTTGCAGGCAGGCTGAGTGCTGGTCTTGTCCCTTGCATAGTGATTAAAAAAACTGCAGGTAACTAACTATACATAGAAAGTTTTACATATTCCGTAGGCATATATGGTATGCATATAGGTATATGTATAGTTTTTCTTTCTTGCTTGCTTTTTTTTTTTTTTTCTTAATACTCGTATAATGTCTTTCTATTGTGGGCCTTTGTCTTAGTTACTTTTCTCACTACTAAGACAAAATACCCAACATCCAGAGTTAAAGGGGGAAAGGTTTATTTAACTCACAATTTGTAGATGTTTCATCCATAGTCAGCTGGCTCCAAGGCAGAGTGGCATTGCAAACAGGCATCACAGAGGAAAAACAGTTCAAACGGGGGCAGAAGGTAGCAAAGCAACAAAGGAGAACCACAACTCTTTCTATCCTTTATATCTTATCCAGGCTACTGAGGGTGGATCGAACTCATACTCTTTTTTTTTGTTTGTTTTTGTTTTTTTTGCGGCACCGGGGATTGAACTCACAGCCTTGCGCCTGCCAGGGCAGGCGCTTAAGCCACTGAGCCAAACTCCCGGCCCTGGTTTTTTTTGAGGCAGGGTTGCACTGTGTAGCTCAGGTCAGCCTTGCACCGCGTTGTAGCCCAAGCCGGCCTCGAACTCACAACGCTCTGCCTACCTCAGCCTCCCGAGTGCTGTGATTAAAGGCGTGCACCACCACGCCCGGCTCCGAACTCATACTCTTAATCCTAGTGTCCTTGATCCTAGCATTGTACCGTAAATCAATTCCAGCGTCACACACTCTGATAAAGGCACACCTCCAATCCAGCCATCTCCAAAAAAGGCACACCTATGACCACATGAGACTTTGAAGGGACATCTAGACACAAATCGTAACTGCATTCAAGCAGAGCGTTGGGAATTTTTTGCGTGGATTGGCCACGTTTTCTGTATTTCTCTTTGTGTTTTCCTACTGTGAAATCAGAAGTAATACTCTAAAGTTTTTATTTTACAATTACAGTTTCTCTTTCTCTTTCTCTTCCAGTGTTAGAAGCTTCCCATGTTGGAAACATGCTTTCCAACATTGTTCACAGAATGCCGCAGTTTTTTGTTTGTTTGGTTGGTTTTGGTTTGTTTGTTGTAACCTATTCTCCTATTGTGGTAGTGGTGTCTTTTTAATTAACCAGGTCTGGCAGAACTCAGTGACTTTATCTTTGCATTTAAGTCATCTGACAGTTTTCCTGTTTCAGTTTCACCTCAACTGGGCGAGATGCTATTTAAACATCCTTTTTAGCATATTATTATTATTTTTTTTTACAAAGTACAAAACTTTTACCACAATCAGCTCTGTATGTGTATTTAATTTATTTCTTCTTTGGCCTTTTTCTCAATAACCCAAAATTCTGAAGTTTTAAATTTCAAAAAGCATGATAAAAGACTATCATGCACAAAAACTGAGATCAAAGGTTTGTCTCAGCTTAACTATTTATAAATTGTGCGGTAAGTCCTCTTTTCTTTATATTAATATTAAGCCCTCCCTTCCCCAATTTGCTAGTAAGAGAGAGCCCAAAGAATGTTACAGTTTGGAACTTCCTAATCATTGAAGTGTCTAATAATATACCTCAAAATATATAAAGAAAAAATAGGCACAGCTAATATGCCAGTATAATGGACATTTCGGCATACTTTCCTCAGTAATTAGTAGATATGCAGAAGACCAAATTACTGGGATTATTAAGGAACTAGAAGGTTAAATAACACAGATAATAAATTTGACCTGGGGTTTGTGTGTGTGTGTGTGTGTGTGTGTGTGTGTGT
>RJWM01044866.1:0-13068 GCA_004363535.1 Dasyprocta punctata | reverse complement strand
TGCCCATCAATCAAAGAATGGATAAAAAGATGTGGTATTTTTATACAATGGAGTACTACTCAGCTATTAAGAAAGATTGTATTGAGACTTTTATAAGTAAATGGTCACAACTTGAGACCATACTCATAAGCGAGATAAATCAAACCCACATGTGTAAATACCGTATTGTCTCCCTAGTGTAAGAAATGGAAAAGTATATATGATTTAAAATCCATAATAAATACTATGGAAGGGTAAAAAACAGCTCAAATAGCAAAGATAATTGGGAAGGGAATAGGCGGAAAGAGAAAAGGGAAGAGGAAAAGATATAAACCTGTATATATGTATATGTAAGATAACTAAAAAGAACACTGCTGAATGTATTCGTTTTTGAGAAAGATCAATTAATACTCATATGATTAGATCAATCTAGCATGTCTATATCTGATAATGTAAGAAACCATTTTAAAGATAACGATGTGCAATATTGCAACCATTGTGAAGCTTCTATCTACCGGTTGTGTAAACCTGCAATGTTGTGTATTTACTCTAGTCATTTGCTTGTCTCTTTTGCTTGTTGTTTTTACTATATATGTCGTTTTTTTGTTGTTGTTGTTGTTTTTGTTTGTTTTGTTTTTCTTCGCTCAAATAAAAAAAATTATTATACTGTTGGACATTGTCAACAGAGTATTCAGTTATAAATGTTTATGTAAAAGGTTGAATTCTATTGTTTATAATATTTTAATTTAGCTTGAAGGCATTTTTTGTATAACTTAGGATGAACATGAAGAAAGGAATCCAAATGCATCAGTTAAAGAACTTGATACTCTTAGTGGACCAAAGAAAAATATGTGAAACACCAGAGATTCCCCTTATCCAGTGTATTAGTTACTTTCCACTTGTTGCCAAGACAAAATACCCAACGCCCAAAATTAGGGAAGTAAGGGGTTATTTCTTACAGTTTCTCAGGAATTTCAGTCCATATTCAGTTGGTGCCAAGGCAGTGTGGCATGGCAGGGCTGCCATTCATGGGGGCTGCAAACAGCAAGCCCTTTGGTGAGAGAGAGAGAAAGAGAGAGAGAGAGGAAGAGCAAGAGAGGGGAGGACCTGCCTGCCTTACACTATATCTCAGATCCACCCCTGGGAAGGTACAGCACTCACATCGCCAATCCCAGCGCAAGACAAAAAACTGATCACAAGCACCAGACTCAGCCCCATCAAAAGTATATGAGGACTTGGAGGTACATAGTATCACCCAAAACCTTCCACCCTTGGACCCCCAAGGACTCATGACATCCTTAATACAAAAGACATTTAGTCCATCTCCAAGAGTTGCCAAAGTCCTAACAGTTTTAGCACTGTTGAAAAGTCCAAGTCCCAAATCTCCTCTGAAATCTATAACTCCCTGTACAAATGAAAATGAGGTTAAACACTTCCATCATATAAAGGCACAAGATAAACATTACCATTTCAAAGTTACAAGCAGGGTATTATGGATTAAAAACTGGTGGTCAACTTAACACCAGCTGAATTACATCAGCATGGTGTTCAGTAAAGATGGCCCACCTGAGGAAAGTTGCCAGCATAGAGACATGGAGAAGAAGAGTGAGGCATTGTGGGTTCTTTCAAGAGTTGCTGTTTTGAGCTGATGGTTCTCCTGGAGGTGCTTGTCATGCTGGCTTCCTAAATATGGATTCAGTCATTATCATCAGAGGAGCTCAGGACCTCATCAATGAGTGTGACTGTGGTTCACCTTGGGGGAGCTCTGTTCCTCACATTGTGCATTGCTTCCTGGCTCCAGAGGAGAAGATGTGTGCTGGGGAAGCTTGTCACACTGGGCTTCCTGACCTGTGCTCCACTGTTCTCATCATTAGAGGAGTACGGGACCTCGTTGCTGCTGAGGTTGGCTGTGGTACTTTTCAGGGTAGCCCACTCCTTATTTTGAGCATGACTTCTCAGCTCCCATGTAGAACCCTCAACCCACGGCACAGCTCCTTCACCCCACTGGCATAGACTTCCTAGTTCCATCACTGACCTCTGGCCTTCCCAGCACAGAACCATAAAATAGACTGGCTTGAGTCCTTATTGTGGACTCTAGATTTCCAGCTGGATTTGTGGGAGGCATTGTCATGGATTTTGGGTCTTTAGCTGGACTCTTGTAAGACATTGCTGTGTGATCCAGGCCATTCCCTGAATATCCTGGGTCTTCAGTGTTGTGGACAGATTCTCCTGCACTTTGTTGTGTTTAACTTCGGGTGACATCATAAAACAGTATTACAAATTCTGTGTCTTGTATGCAATTGTTCTCCCTGTAACCCCTAACTACAACACAGGGGAATACAAAGCATTATAACCAAAGCAAGCCAAAAATCCAGCAGGGAAAACACTAAGTCCTGGAGTTCTCTGCTCAGTATCTGAAGCCACCTGGTTGCAAGCTTCAAAAGACTTTAGTGATTTCACCCCATCATGGCATTTTCATGGGTCTTACTTCCATAGCTTTCCTCAGATGATCCATGTTCTTTGGCTTCACCTTTACATCTTTATACATTGCTCTCTGCAGGCAAGGTTGAAGCTGCTTTAGCCTTTTCTTGTACTTAAAACCAGTGCCACATGGATGCCACCAAGTTCTAATGCTAGCTGGAGCAATAGCCAGGCTTTTCTCTCTCTTGGCCATAGGGGTCAACTGCCTGGATCGCTGAGGTCTCTGAATCTGATTGTGAGGAACAGCTTCTTTATGCCACTGCCATTCTGAAATCTGGTGTGGCCACCTCCATTCTGGGACCTGCTGCAGCCTCAGCCCTTTTGTAACCTCTTGTGGCCTCTGTCATGACTCCAGGACATGGCACTCTGTGACTTTTCCTCTGAGCAAACTCTTTCACTTTTGAAGGCCTCAGGCTGCAAAGGGTGGAGGCCCACTGCTTCCTGGGATGCCCCCAGGCCATCTTTTTTATTTCTTTGTTCCTTCTCAGCAATCAAGGTCTCAGCTCTATCTTTACAGTCCACAGCTTCCTGGCCAAACTCACGTTTTAAATCACCATGCTATTTTAAATTACCATGCTGGGCTCTTTGCTTTTTATTCCCAACATAAATCTGGCTAAGAGCCCCCAACAAGAGCCAGGCCACCACTTCAATGTTTGGCTGCCTTGTAATTTCTCTGTCTAGACTGATCAACCCTTTGCCCTTAATCTCAATCTCAGGCAAAGTCTCTGGGAATGGGCAGAATGCAGACAAACTTTCTGCCAAACAGAAACATAAATCATGTAGAGTCCAACAACCAATGCAGTCCTTCTTCCCAGCAGAAACCTCCCGAGCCTGGCTTCTACCAGCAGCCTTTTTATCAGCCTTCTGGTCTCCTGGGCTCTGAAGAGAATCTCCCATACAGAACAACCTAAGCTATTCCAGCTCTACACATTCAGGCAACATTTCTGAACCTTTCCAAACTCTTCCCACAAGAGCCAGGTCTTTACTAGCAGGCTTTCTATCAGCCTTCTGGTCTTCTGAGCCCTGACCAGAATCTCCCATACAGAACAACCTAAGCTGTTCCAGCTCTATGTGTGTAGGCAACATCTCTGAACCTTTCCAAACTCTTTCCACAAAACATTTCCAAAGGCCCTTGAACCACATGGTCAGGAATAGTCACTGCAATGACCCTACTTTCCAGTACCAAACTCTGTCTTAGTTACTTTTCACTTGTTTCTGAGACAAAATACCTGATGCCCAAAATTAGGGAAGGAAAGATGTATTTCTTACAGTTTCTTAGGAGTTTCAGTCCATACTCAGTTGGCTCCAAGGCAGTGTGGTATGGTGGGGTTGTCATTCATGGTGGCCGTAAACAGCAAGTGTGCTGGCAAGAGAGAAAGAGCAGAAGAGCAAAAAAGGGGAAGACCCACCACCCTTACACTGTATCTCAGCTCCACCCCTCGGCAGGTGCAGCACTCACATCACCAATCCCAGCACCACCCAACCATCTGATCACAAGCACCAGACTCAGTCCCATCAAAAGTATATGAGAACTTGGTGGTACCTAGTATCACCCAACACATTCAGTAAACTAAGAGCTCATTCACATCATGGGCAGATAAAGACTTGGAGACAGATCCAGCAATCAGTTAAGTTTCCTCCCTCTGGGAATGATTTGAGAGATAAAAATTATGACCTTATCTTTGTAGTGGAATGAAGGCATATGTAAAGAAAATAATAAAAAATTTTAAAAAGAAAAAAAAAGCCAGTGGCCTGCTCCAAGTTTCTCAGGATTGCAGTCTAGGTTACAATCAGCTTTACTCCAAAGGAGTTTCAGTTTTCAATGACCTGTTGGATGCTGGTACAGTCAGAGTATGAGCCTTTCTAATATGAGAGATGTGGACGCAGGAGTCAATGCCTTTAAGTTCGGCAGTACAGAGACTGCAGAGAAGGACTTCAGAAGAGCTTTTCCAGCAAAGTTGGGAGAGCTCTTATAGAATTATTTTTTTTCCAGTAGAAGGAAACACCAGATGGCACCTGATGATAACTCAGGTCTTTGCCTCCCTGGGGCACAAGGTACACTGACTTTTCTCCCAAAGTGTTATTTGTATTAATGTAGTAATTTGAAGGTTTGCAAGAAGACTGAGTTGAAATATGGTTGTCAGAATTGCTTGATGAATGTGACTTTAAATTCACTTAGAGGAGTGTGAAGGCTATGGATGAAAAAAACTTAAGATCTCAATCAAACTTAGTCATTGATAAAGAAAGTTGTTATTTCATTCTACATAACACTTAAAATAATAATTCTGAGGGACAGCATCACACAATGCCTAGCAGACTTATAAATATGTAATTTTAGAATGGGTACATCAATAGCATATCTGCATAAATATAGATTTAAAATGTGACCTTACTTTATTATGTGATGATGTTGCTATATAACCCAACATGCCAAATATAGTAAACCTGATTGTTGTTATTAAACCTAGGGCCTTCCCAATGACCTCCATCTCCAGATATTTTGTTAAAAATTTGAGACAAGAGCTCATAAAGTTGGTTAAGTTGCCCAAACTGAACTTGAACTGGGGAGTCCCTTGCCTTAGCTCACAGAGTTCTGGGACTACAGTTGTGTGCAGCCATGCTGGGCAGTGCTTATTGTACTTCCCTCTATGAGACCAGAGGCCTTTAGAGGATTTCTAGGAAACAAAAAGGAAAATCACACAGTTAGCTTATATAAAAATGATTTCATTTAAAATTCAGATCACAAAGAATCTTGCCAAAGATGTCAAAAATTCTAAAACATTTGTTCAAAATGGGGCCACAGGCCATGATAAAACAACAGCTCTTTATTTAGTCATAGTGATAAAAAGAATTAAGGAAAGTTATTTAGTTGTGAAAATTCCTTAATCCAAGGGTGAATTTTTAAAACTAATTAAATAATCATTAAAGACAGTATAAAGTACCAGAAAATGTCTTGATATAACCTAAAGTTATTGTAGTTTAGGTCAGTTATTAAAAAATAAACTCCCTATAGTGTGGATGCTTGTCTTCATGGTGAGTCTGTTTAGATAACCTGGAATCAAAACGTGGTGGGCAGAACTTGAATTTCACCAGACCCTGGGAGATGACATGTCTTAGGTCACACCTCATAATGTGGTGGACATGGGCAAAGAAAGTCAGGACCTTGAGGAGCAGAATGTTTAGCTCCCAGAAACTGTAAAGCCACATGACATTGTCTGACTATGTGTAAGCATTCAAATATGTCAAGAAAAGTCAAGAGCACAGCCTTAAGTTTTACTGGAAGAAGGCATTGCTCTGAACTGTGAAGTTAAGGTCAGACAATGGTTGAAAATTTAAAGGAAAAAAAAAGAGAGAATTGAAATTGCTTTTAAATTTTTACTAGCAGCAAGTTAACTTTCCAATTTTGTTGGCCTGAATTCTGCTTTTATATTAATGCATGAAGCCTGAACTTTTAGAGAAAATATATGAACTTTTTAAAGATTATATCCAATTTAATCCTGTACAAATTGATTTTGGGGGATTTGTCTTTCACAAATCTCTGACTTGCTCAAACTTCTTCTGGCCTCTACATGAATTTACTTTTGCAAAAGAATCCTTCCTCAAGAAATTATGTTTTTCCTGCATATCTGTACATAGAGTTACATGCAATAATAACAATTTTTAACTTTTAGAAAATTTAATTTCTAGGGAAAAGATAAACCTAGGAAACAAGGAATTGTGAACTTTTTGGAATATGCTAGCAGTTTATGAGTACATGCAAGTTCTACAAATAGATCCATTGTCCCAAAATGCTAAGGTGTTTCAATACTTTCATATCCTCAGAAATGACTCAGGCATTTTGTGTTTATTATTTAACAAAGTGTTGAGTTGAGGGATTGAAAGGTAAACATTTATATACAGGACACATACTGCACAGGATTATTTTATTTTTGGTCACCCAAAAAAGTCAAATACAAAAGAAAGATTGCACAAAATCTCTCCATACACTAGCACTCAAAGAATTCAGCTGAGGGGCTGGATCTCATGGCAATGTCTTCGATGAGTCCAGCTGAAGACCTAGCACCCATGGCAATGCCTTCCATGAGTCCAACTGGGGGCCTAGAATCCATTACAGTATCTCATGTAAGTCTGTTTCACAAATTTGTGCTGGGAAGGCCCAAAGTTCAGTGGTGGATACTAGAAAGTCTATCCCAGCGGTATGAAGGATCTGTGCCAGTAGGTTGAGGGTTCTGCACTGGAGCCAGGAAGCAACACTCAAAGTAAGAACCAGAGGTCCCCTGAAAAGTACCACAGTCATCCTCAGTGACAACCAGGTCCCAAGCTCCTTTGATGATGAGAACAGCCAAGTTCATATCAGGATAGAACCTCAACAAGCTCCTCCAGGAGAACCAACAGCAATGGAAGAACCAACAACACCCTGGAGAACCAAAAACACTAAACTCTTCCTCTCCAGATCTCCTTTTTACATTACTGGCAACAATCCTCAGGTGCACCACCCATGCTCAGCACCACTCTGATTCAGTTCAGCTGGTGTTACAAGTTGACCACAAGGTATCAATTCACCACACAAAAATATATCTATTACACTTAAAATTATATAAATTATAAGAAGTTCACTCATAAACACTTATCTTGTTTACATTTACTAAGTTTATTTTTAATAATTTACCAGGATTACTTATGAAAGTTGAACCACTCATAATGCAGTCATTCCTTTAACTTATCTCTCTAAAAGGAAAATTCCAAAAGTAGTATTGCTGTCTGATCTGTGGGAGACAATGAAAAGCGAATTCCACTTTCATTTGCACTTTCATTCCAGGGTGAAATTTAGAGTTAAAGTTGCTTTTTTTTTTATCTCTGTTGTATTTAATGATGGCATTTGAAGATATGTTTACTTAATTAAGCCAACAATATTATATTAGTCTTACTTGTCAAAGAATTACACAAAGAGAGATCATTTTCTTAGGATGAATTTATACTTTCATGATTTTTGTATCAAATCTTGACAGCTGCACACCTGACATCCAGAAGAGACAAATATAAATCCACCTGAGCCATAAGCCCAAGCGAAAATGTATGCCAATAATTCTGAAGATAGTTTTGATTTTTGTCAACACTATTAAAACTAAATTATTTATCAAAAACCCATTTAAATCATGGAATAAAAAAGGATTTGGGTTCATTACTGTGTATTCTTAGAAAGGTTAGATGTACTTATGAGTATTTATAATCCCTAAGCTAAATAAAAAGAGCTCTTATAAATCCATAGCAAAATACCATACTTTTACAATTCACACATAGACATGAATATTACATAGACAGAAATAGACTACATAATTTTTATTATAAAATAAAGAGTACTTTCATTTCAATTTCACAGTAGTGATAGAGATACAGGACTGTTGACTTCGATAAAATTTTATTTTCTGCAAGCTTTTGTCAAGTCTCTTAGGATACAATCTGTAATCCCCCAAATAAGTGATTTTTCTAGACTTAATGTCCTTGGTGAGTCCAAAAACTAAATTTTGTATCCTACATTGCCAAGAAGACATTTTAACACATAAGTTATGTGTCATGAGCATCCTCATAAGGAAATATGTAGAAATGTCATAGAAACAGACCTATTGACCAACATGCTGAATTAAACACAGAATAGTTTACTGAAAATGTGACTAAATTATGACTAAAGAGACTTGAGACAACATTCTTTGAGCCAAGTCTGTATAATATTCTGTCTCAATTCCTCATTCTCAAGAACAGACTGCAGTCTTTCCTCCAGTGTAGAGAAAGTGTCTCTCAAACAAAAAGTCTTTTTCTGTCTCTTAACTAATTAATATGCCAGAATAGCAATTTTGGTTTTTCTATTTCTCCAGTATTGGGTGTCCCTAGAAGTTTTATTTTAAGAACTCTGTTTTAATATAAACAGGCAGCTCTGAAGGGAAAAAGCAGGTTGGCAACAAAGGAATTACGGAGATAAAAAGAGTTCATCTTCAAGAAGTATAGTTGTAGCAAAAGAAGGAGAAGTCTTTGAAGTGGTAAAAATAAAAGTTTTAGCTAGCCTTTTGAGACAGTATTTGCAAGGACTTAATTTTCTTTCTTTTTTTGAGTCTGGAATGCGTTCTAATGCTTTAAAATGACACTTGAA
Organism: Dasyprocta punctata; assembly: GCA_004363535.1. Classification (NCBI taxonomy): domain Eukaryota; kingdom Metazoa; phylum Chordata; class Mammalia; order Rodentia; family Dasyproctidae; genus Dasyprocta; species Dasyprocta punctata. The sequence continues at coordinate 4,463 of RJWM01044866.1, read as the reverse complement.
ATACATGTTTTATTAAAATTGTTTAATCTCATAGTTGCAGCCTTCTAATTTCGTGTAAAAATAATTGTAGGGAATAATGATTCCCCAGCAACAGATAAATGGATAATGAAAATGTGCCATTTATACACAGTGGAGAAATACTCTGCCATAAAAAAGGAAAAATTTAAGTCATTTGTAGGAAAATGGATGTACCTTGAGACCATAATAAATCAAACACAGAAGTCTAAGTATCACATGGTTTCTCTTATATGAGAAATCCAAAATAAAAATAAATTAAAGAACATAATCCAATATAGATAACAGGAAACAGTGACACAGAACTTTTGCAAAAAGTAAGGGGATCAAGAAAGCATGCGAGGAAGGACAGGAAAAGAGACAAAAGCAATTACAGTGTATTTTGAAAACTACCAACTTTCCATAATAAATGTAATGTACTAATAAAAATTTAAAAAGCGTGCAGGGCGTGGTGGCACACCTTTAATCCCAGCATTCGGCAGGCTGAGGCAGGAGAAGCGTTGTGAGTTTGAGGCCTGCTTGTGCTACAACGTGAGCGCAAGGCTAACCTGAACTACATAGTGCGACCCTGTCTCAAAAAACTAGGGCTGGGAGTTTGGCTCAGTGGCTTAAGCGCCTGTCTGGCAGGAATGAGGTTGTGAGTTCGATCTCCAGTGCCGCAAAAAAAAGAAAAAAAATTTAAAAGCAATCAAGATTGATCAAACTTCTATATCTAATTACCAACTGGTGGAGAATATAGAGAACAATGAAACCTAATAAAATATTAGTGATTCAGTCAGTAATAGCACACTCTGGGAAAATTTACAAGGGGAAATGACCAAATTTCTTCAACAAGTAAACTACCAAAATTAAAGAAATAAGAGGAGGGGCATAGATTAAAATGCCCTACAGAGATATAGTAAACAGTAATAACATATGAACCTTATTTGAGTCTTCATTACAGCAATTAAATTTTAGCATATTAAAAAACTTACTTGTTATCAACTTGTCTTTAGGAAACCTTTCTGTCTACACACAAAAAAAGAGGAACTTCAGTGTTTGCCCATGTCCTGATGATCACTTTGCTGGAATGATCTGGGTAGGGTTGACACTGCCATATAATAAGAAGTTACTTCCAAACAGACATGTTTTCTGGTTAATGATATTTTCACTGAATCCCATTTCAATGAATGTAGTCTTCCCCATAAGTCTATAAAAGTATGCATATCCTGTAGGAGAGGTTCTGGTCAGCTCTCAAGGCCAGGGCAGTCCCTCCCAGATTTGTTCTGAAATAAACCTGCCTTGTTGAGCTCATAACTTTCTCTTTCTTCCCCTACTTCTCCTAACAATGCACCCACATTTGAGGGGATTAATAACTTCCCTACACATAGCTTGACTGAACTGAGCTATTTCATTATCAGTAAACTAAATTCAATTACTGATACGGTGTTTCATGTGTTATAATATAAAGTTTTTGCAAACCATTTTTTTTCACGTGAGCTCCCAAACAGAATGGAAGAGAGTTTAAAGGGCAGACTAGAGAGCACTGAAAATTTTTAAGCACTTTTACTTGCTAAATCATTTATAAATATTTATTTTCTTGACTTGCTGTGCACAGGATCCAGCTCTACCGGGTCCCATGACTCAGTGCAACCAGAGACTCAGTGTGACCCTCAGGGAAACACCGGCTAGCCTCGCAGGACACAGAGGTACTCAGACCAGGCCAGCTCAGCCCAGGATCCCAGAACTGCTCATTAGGGACTGACCAGCATAACTGCAGGGCCTTGGAGAACTTGGGCTTCCCCCACCAGAGTGCAGACCATGCACACGCGAGCTCCATACTTCAGTGGAGAGCCTGTGTGCCGCATCCTAGAGTTCGCCATCTCCACCCAGCCAGGAGCAAGGGCCTGGCACTGTAGGCCTGGGACTCGCCCAGGCTTTCCTGGCACAAATGTTGCTCTGAAATCCTTGCAGCCAGACTCAGGGTCCAGGTGGCATCACACTCTGGGGTACACTCTGTCTAGCTTCCTGGGACCGGGAGGCCTTGGCCCCCACCCAGTTAAGGCAGAGGCTCCACCTGCATGCCCCAGGAGGCCGCCCTCACTTGCTGCACACAGAATCCAGCTCTACCGGGTCCCCAGACTCAGCACAAACCACCACTCAGTGTGACCCACAGAGGAATGCCCGGTCAGCCTCGCAGGACACAGAGCCAAACAGGTTCTAGAAGAAAATGACAAAACAAAAGATCAAGAGGCAGTCTCAGTCCCCCAGTCCACAAAGAACAAACACAAGACACACTGAAATGGAAGACAGTGGGAGTCACACAAATGGACTTTCTGAAATGATAGAAAATGCAATAAAGGAACAGCTTGAAGAAGCTATAGAGAAATTCAAATCAGAAATATTCTCTCAGATAAAAAATGAAATGAGAATCTTTATTAAAGAAATGTGTGCATCTAAAGAAGAGCAAGATTAAAAAATAGAAGAACTTAAGAAAATGATCGAAACTTTGAATAAACAATATAAGACACAAAAGGAATGCATGAAACAGATGCAAAGGGAAATGCAGGAAATGAAAAACTCCATGGAAAGTTTGAAGAACCGCTTGAATGAAGCTGAAGATAGAATCTCAGATCTTGAGACAGCATGGGAGATCATAGCCATGAAAGAAAAGATCTCTTAAAAATAGTAAGGAACCAAGAAACAACAATTCAACAGCTGTAAGACAATGCCAAGAGAAATAACATTAGATTAATAGGCATAAATGAAAAAGCAGGGGTCAATACTAATGACCTGAGAAGACTATTTGCAGAAATAATAGCAGAAAACTTTCCAAACAGGGGAAGAGAATCTGAAACACAGGTAACTGAGGCATTCAGAACCCCAATTAACCATAACCAAAATAAATCTTCACCCAGACATATATTAATTAGACTATCAGAAATAGAGCACAAGAACAAAATACTAAAAGTTGTCAGAGAAAAGAAACAGATCACCTATGAAGAAAAGCCTATTAGAATCACAGCAGACTTCTCAACACAAAACTTTAAGTTAAGAAGAGCTTGGAGTGAAGTATTTCAAATCCTGAAAGAAAACAACTTTCAACCCAGATTGATGTACCCTGCAAAACTATCCTTAAATATCAATGGAGAGATAAGATACTTTCATGACAAAGAAGAACTGAAGAAATTTATGGCCACCAAACCAACACAACAAAGACTACTGAAAGACACTCAAGAAAGAGACAAAGATAGCCATAATCTTAAGAACAGCAACAAAAGGAAACCACCAAGCAGTGCAAATAATTAAACAGAAAATGTAGAAAGCCAACAACAGAAAGATATCATGACAGGGATGACCTAGTACATATCAGTTATATCAATCAATGTAAATGGTCTCATCTCACCAATAAAAAGAAACAGACTAGCACAGTGGGTTAAGAAACAAAACCCAACAATATTCTGTGTACAAGAAAAACATTTCACACAAAAGGAAATTCACAGACTAAAAATCAAAGACTGGAAAACAATACTCTATGCAACAGGAACCCACAAAAAACCAGGAATAGCTATTATGTTTGCAGACAATGGAAACTTCAAACCAAGAATGATCAAAAGAGATAAAGAAGGTCACAACACGGTTGTTTGGGGAAAACTTCAAGAGGAAGAGATTATGATCATAAATATATATGCACTGAATATGGGAGCATCCAACTATGTAGGCAATTCTTAAAAGATATGAAAAACCAAATAAACAATAACACAGTTTTAACAGGGGACCTTAACACCCCATTGTCACAGAGAGACAGATCAACCAAACAAAAAATCAGCAAAGAAATAGCAGAACTGAATCAAACTTGTGAACAAATGGACCTAGTAGATGTATACCAAGTATTCCACCCATCAACATCAGGGTACACATTCTTCTCAGCTGCACATGGGTCGCTCTCTAAAATAGATCATATACTGGTCAACAAAACATGCATAAGTAAATGCAAAGTAACCAAAATAATTCCATGCATATTATCTGATCATAGCACAGTAAAATTGGAAATGAATGACAAAAAAACCTACAATAGCTGCATAAACACATTGAAATTAAATAATACTCTCCTAAATAACCAATGGGTCACAGAAGAAGTTAAAGAAGAAATTAAACAATATCTACAATTGAATGAAAATGCAAATACAAATTACCTGAACCTCTCAGACAGAATGAAAGCAGTACTCAGAGGGAATTTTATTGCACTAAAATCTCACATCAGAAAAACGGTAAGAAAACACATAAACAACCTAATGCTGCATCTCAAACTTCTAGAAAAAGAAGAGCAAGTCAAGTTCAAAGACCAAAGAAGAGAGAAAAAAATTAAGATTAGAGCAGAAATTAATGCAATTAAAACTAAGAAAACAATACAAAGAATTAATGAATAGAAGAGTTGGTTCTCTAAAAGAGTAAATAAATTTTTTTTT
>RJWM01044864.1:0-13068 GCA_004363535.1 Dasyprocta punctata | reverse complement strand
TTAAGCCACTGAGCCAAACTCCCGACCCTAGTTTTTTGAGGCAGGGTCGCACTATGTAGCTCAGGTCGGCCTTGTGCTGGTGTTGTAGCCCAAACCAGCCTTGAACTCACAAAGCTCCGCCTACCTCAGCCTCCAAAAGGCTGGGATTAAAGGCATGTGCCACCATGCCCTGCTGGAGTCAAACTTCTGATCCCCCTGCCTCAGCCTCCCAGAGGGTGTAGATTACAGGCATGCACCACCATACCCATTGTTTTTTGGTTGGTTTGTTTGTTTTTGCTTTTTGTTTTTTCAGACAAGGTCTCTATGTAGATCAGAGTGGCCTCAAACTTACTGTGTAACTTCCTGAATGATAGGATTCCAGGCATGTGTCCTCATGTCTAGTGTTTTTTTTGTTTTTGTTTTTTTGGTACTAGGGATCAAACTCAACCTCGTGCCTGCCAGGCAGGCACTTACACCACAGAGCTAAATCCCCGGCCCTATTTTTTGAGACAGGGTCTCACTATGCAGTTTAGGATGGCCTTGAACTCACTTTGTAGCCCAGTCCGGTCTGGAACTCACAAAGATCCTCCTGTCTCAGCCTCCAGAGTGCTGGGATTTAAGGTGTGAGCCACCACACCCGGCTTTTGTTTTGTTTTTTGTTTTGTTTTGTTTTGTTTTGAGGCAGGGTCTTCCTATATAGCTCAGACTTGAGCTTACTGTGTAGCCTCAGGTTGGCCTCAAGTTTAGGATCCTCTTGCCTCAGCTTCTGAATGCATGTCCTTATTTTATCTATAGACCCAGGCAGGGGTTTTCAAACTATAAGACCAACTGCACAGCTGGGCGTGATGGTGCATGCCTGTAATCCCAGCACTTGGGAGACTGAGGGAAGAAGGCTGCTGCAAATTCGAGACCAGCCTGGGCTACAAAGTGAGCTCAAGGCCAGCCTGAACTGCATAGCAAGACCCTGTCTCAAAAAAAACAAAAGACAAAAAACAAACAAACAAACAAAGTAGTGAATAAAATAGTGATTACCATCACTGAGGATATGGCTTAGCAGTAGAATACTTACCTAGCATGTGTGAGGTCCTGTGTTCAGTGCCCAGCAATATACACACACACACACCCTGTTACCAGAGTCTGGGAAGGGAACAGAGACAGGAGAATGGAGAAAGGGTGATTAGTGGGTACAGGAGTGCATAAGGGAAATAAATTCACATGTTCTATAGTAGGGTAGAATAACTGTGGTTGACAACAGTTCATTGAAATGTCAAAATAGCAAGTAGAGAAGATTTTGAATGCTCCTAACACAAAGAAGTGTTATTTGTTTGAGGTAATGTATGTGCCAATTATCTGATGTAATCATTACACACTATATACATACACTGAGATGGCATACTAACAACCATGTAAAATTATGATGTATCATTTGGATATAGCTTATTGTAAAGGTCTTGGGCTTAAACCCCAGTAACCCCCCCCCCAAATATTTATACACGCACATACACATACGGAGATGTAGGTCAGTGATAGGGCAGGTACTTAGCATGCTTGAGGCCCTGGGTTTGAACCTGGGGCTAAATTTTGGAAAATGAAAAATGAAAAAAAGACCAACTGGAGGCTTCTTTGGTTTGCATTTTGCAGCTAGGTGACAAAATGCCAGAGAACTTCTAGAATTGAGTAAAGTAGGCTCACAGTTTAAAAAAGATTTTGAACTGTTGCCTTGCCTTTAATTATACAATGAAATATAATTATTGGAGATTATTATTTGTTTTTATCAGTCATGAATATCTGAAAATTTATTTTACAGAGGTTTGAATTGATGCAACTGTGTATTTTTTTCCCTGCATCATCCTCCTTGCTTTTTTTTTTTAACTTTAGATTTTATTGGTACATTTGAGATGCACATAATAATCACATTCATCATAGAGAATTGTAGGGCCAGGTGTGGTGGTGCACCCCTATCATCCCAGCACTCAGGAGGCTGAGGCAGGAGGATCATTGTGAGTTCGAGACCACCCTGGGCTACAAAATGAGCTCAAGGCCAGCCTGAAATGCACAGCGAGACCCTGTCTCAAAAAGACAAAAAAAAAAAAAAAAAAGTACCTGTGCATGATTTAACTTATTTTTTCCACAGTTTACTACCTTCCCTTCAACCCCTTCCCCTTCCCACTTACAAAGTTTTGTTTCCATGTTTTCTTCTTTATCTCTTGCTCTTTTTTTCATTTTTTTTTAACTTTTCCTTTCTTTCCTTTTCCCCTCCCTTCTTTCTTGGTTGGAGGGGAATTTCAAAATTATCCAGTCTAGTCATTCTTGAAACAATGGAGCCTGGTGTGGTGGTACACTCCTGTAATCGCAGCACTCTGGGAGGCTGAGGCAAGGGGATTACAAATTCAAGCCCAGTCTTTTTTTCTTTTTTATAAAAAATATAAAGCAATTGGGGGTGTAGCTCAGTGTGAATGTGAAGGTCCTAGGTTTAATCTCCAGTACCGAAAGAAAGAAAGACAGACAACACTACATAGGAGGTAAAGTAGGACAAGACCCATGTCACCTGACTCCCTACTCAATATTCCCAAGATTGGGCCAGGGGTTTAGCTTAGCGGCACAAGTGTCTGCCTGGCAAGCATGAGGTTATGAGTTTGATCCCTGGTATCAAATATATATATTTTTTCTTTTATTCCCAAATTATACTTTCCTCTCTACAGTCTTTTTTTTTGTTTTTTTCTCCCCAGACTTGGAACGCCAGTTGGAAGAGCAAAAGAAGCAAGCCCAGGATCATAGGCTAAAATCCCAGACAGTTCAAAATGTGGTACTGATGCCTGTGAGCACTCCAAAACCTCCAAAAAGGCCCCGGCTGCAGCGGCCGGCCTCCACCACTGTCCTGAGCCCTTCTCCTCCCGTCCAGCAGCAGCCTCAGTTCACAGTCATCTCACCCATCACCATCACCCCCGTGGGTCAGTCCTTTTCCATGGGCAATATTCCAGTGGCCACACTCAGCCAGGGCTCCAGCCCTGTGACTGTCCACACACTGCCTTCTGGCCCTCAGCTCTTCCGCTACGCCACAGTGGTCTCCTCGGCCAAGAGTAGCTCACCAGACACAGTGACCATCCACCCATCATCCAGCCTGGCACTGCTAAGCTCCACCACCATGCAGGATGGCGGTACCCTGGGCAACATGGCTACCATGGTGAGCCCTGTGGAGCTGGTGGCCATGGAGTCCGGCCTGACCTCAGCAATCCAGGCTGTGGAAAGCACCTCAGAGGATGGGCAGACCATCATTGAGATTGACCCAGCCCCAGACCCTGAGGCTGAAGACACTGAGAGCAAAGCAGTCATCTTGGAGACAGAGCTGAGGACTGAGGAGAAAGTCGTGGCCGAGATGGAAGAACATCAGCATCAAGTCCACAACGTGGAGATTGTAGTCTTAGAGGACTAACTGGGATCTTGGGGCCAGGAAAAATGTTTTGGTTTGGAATTTTAATTATTTGTTTATTTTTATCATTGTCCCATTCATTTCCACATAGGATCCTTTTTTTACGAAAACAAAGATCTCATTGTCATAACTGCAAATGTTGGGTTCCTCCCATCCTCTCATTGAAAAATGGACAAAACAAGCTACCCTTCCAGAAGTTGAGAGTTCACTCAATGTCCTAATCATCTTATTCTAAGGAAGTTGTTTCTTTTAGAGGAGGCATCAAAGGAACCAGGACCCTTTTCAGACTAGTCTGTCTGTGTACACTTGGTCTTATGCTTGTAAAGATGCATTGACGACCAAGCTCTGGAACGCAGATGTGACACTGGAAGGTAACCCAGGGTTATGCTTTTGTATCCTTAAAGGCCCTGAAACAAACAGAAGTTGAACTCTGCTTGGAGGGGAAGGTAGCTCGCCAGCAGCAGCTTAAAAAGGGAACTGCTTTGGCGAGGATGGGGCAAGGCTATTACTTTTCTTCCCAAAATATAACTGATGCCCCCTTAAGATCTCTGAGGGTGACTACCAGGGGTGCCATGTTGCTGGTAAATGGAAGGGTGCATCTCCACAGGACAAGTGGCAGCATGACCTGTGGTTTTGCGAAACAGAAATCAAGGCAGGCCACAGCCCAGGCATGCTTTGGGGTTCAAAGCAAGAGCTCACCTTGCACCCCACATTGTCAAAGCACTTACCCTCCCAACCTGGGATCAGTCCATTCATTTGCATACTGTGTGATATGGTGTAAATTGCTCTGGTTCTTGAACTGTGGCTGTCATGGGGCTGGGGCTCCAAAGCCATCATTTTTATTGCATGACTCCAGGAGCAGGGGAGTTCCTCATTCAGACCAGCTGCCATATTCAGTAGGGCTTATTTTGTCTTGTTTTGTTTTGTTTTGCTTTGCTTTTTGACTTTGGAACCAAAAGCAGCCACTCATTTTGGTGCTTCCTCTCATTCTCCCCTCCATCCCTCAACTCTTAATGGCATCTGTCTCCCGAGTCCCACACTCTTCAGCTTTTTGGCTGATTTGAAGAAGTGACAGGTGCCTGCCTGCTTCGTCCCCTTTTAGGCTCGTTTATACCACAAATGTTTCTGTGAGAGACTGAGCTCTTACAAAGCCTCGGGCTTGGCAGGGGAGACTGGTAAACACCCCCAGGCTTTCCTGAAGCACCAACTCACTGTCTCCTTGGTGAGCCGGACTCTCTGGGAAAGAAACATTGTCCGTGATATTATGCTCTAGAAAATGCACCAGGAACATCAATAATAATGTCTTTGGGGGCTGTTCTGTTTTGTTGTTGTTTTTGTTTTCTTTTTCTCTGTAAATGTTGTTTGTATATTTGGAGCTGGGCCATTTTCCATACTGTGATTCCTTCTCTTTGACCCTCTTCAGTATTTGGGGCAAGAGTGGACCTGGTTTTTATTTCTTTGATTGCATTGTTTACTGCACTAGGAAAAATATAGGGAAACTGCAGACAAAGGAAAAATAGGTCAAAAAGGAAAGCACATACCTTAGGAATGGGAGGATTTTTTTTTCTATTAAAAGCAGAATTTTGACCTGTAGTTTCCTTTTTTCCATTTATTTGTTTTGGGTTTTTTTTTTGTTTGTTTGTTTGTTTCCTTCAAAGAAGGTACCTACTTGAAGCCATGTTTTTTCCCACAGGTGTTGGGAACCCCATCAAGCATCTGAAAGCTACATCCTGCCATCTCTCAGAGAAGCCTAACTTGGGAGGGCCTCTTAAAAGCTGTAAAAGTGAGATTTCTGTACCCTGTTTAGTGGGTTTCTGCTTTAAAATTGGGGTTTTCATTTTCTTTTAAAAATATTTACTAGAACTCAGCACTTAATTTAGAACAAACTTTTGGTCCTTTATGTATCTGTAGAGACGGAAGTAGCTTTTGTTTCCTGCTTCTTTAGTTTTTCTTTTGGCACAAAAGCAAAAACAAAATTTTTGTCTAAGACTGACACTACCACCTCAACCTAGAAGACGCATCTCATCCCTGTGGTGGTCTTTCAGGGTGCTTTTCTCTTCCTCAGAGATGAGAGGCCCAATTCAGGATATCAGAGGAGCTCTAGAGAATACCAACAAGCTAGCTCAGGTTCCTTTGTTTCCTTCATCAGAACTGTTGGTAGTATTTTATGGAAGTTGGAGCACCATGCTTCCCAACCTAAGAGATCCTTAAGACAGAGCTGGGGACTGGGCATGGTGGTACACACCTTTAATCCCAGCACTCAGGAGGCTGAGGTAGGAGGAGCGTTGTGAGTTTGAGGCCGGCTTGGGCTACAATGTGAGCGCAAGGCCAGCCTGAGCCTACATAGTGCGACCCTGCCTCAAAAAACTAGGACTGGGAGGCTCAATCCCTGGTGCCGCAAAAAAAAAAGAGAGAGAGAGCCTGGGGGCTGGGCATGTAGCTCAGTGGGGCAGCACCTGCCTGGCAGGCACGAGATCGTGAGTTTGATTCCGAGTACCCACTACCCCGCCGCAAAAGAAGAAAGACAGAGCCTGTTTACCTTTGCTCTGAATGTTCCAGCAGGTGAAATAATGAGTTTGTTGTTTTCCTGGTCTTCCAGTAGCCTGTCATTACTAGCTGTTATGGTGCCCATTCTTGGGCGTGGGTTCCTTCACAGCCCCAATCTGGATAGTTTTAGATGGGGTGAGCGGTATGCAAACCACTGATGTATGCGTAAGCAGTTGCAATGGGTCACTTCTCAGGCTGACTTGACAATAGCTACCTTTCTATTCATTCATTAAATAAACATTTCTAAGTATCATCTACGTGCCAGGCTTTGTGCTAGGCACTGGCTGTGCAGAGATTGAAGACACGGTCCCTGCACTTAAGGAGTTCCTGCCAGACCTTTGGAGTCCAGAACTATGTTCCAATATGGTTGGTTTCTTTCGTAATCAATCCAGTGTGTGTGTGTGTGTGTGTGTTGGGGGGGTGGTTTATTTTTGTGCTGCTATGTATTTTATCCATTGAAAAACCATTCGAAGCCTAAGTTTATAGGTTTCACCAGACTACCAATGGGACAAAAAGCCAAAGCCACCTCTCCTGAAATACTGAAACAACATCATATTGGGGTGAGTTTAGTGATAGGACTGTGGCCTAGAGTTGAGAAGATAAAGGATCAAGCACCTAACCCAGCATAGGGGTGAGGGTGGGGCTCAGCACATGCATGGTACTTGCGAAGGTGTGTTTCTAGGCTGATTATAGTTCTTGTTTTTGTTTTTTGAGATAGGGTCTTGCTCTGTAGCCCAGGCTGCCCTCGAATTTCCAGCAGCCCTCCTGTGTGCTGGGATTACAGGTGTGCTCCACCACATGTGGACATGGCTGATTGAGGAGAGATTGTTTTTGGACACTTTTTTTTTGTGTGTGTGACACCAGGGATTGAACTCACAACCTCGCACCTGCAAGACAGGCGCTTAAGCCACTGAGCCAAACTCCCAGCCGAGGAGAGATTGTTTTGTCTAGTTTTACTATACTCTGTGGTTTTCAAGTAATTGGACTTATTTTTACGGGAGACAAAAAAATCTTTTGTCACACCTCTAGAGCCAGCCCAGTAAGCAGCAGGGCAGTCTCTCCTGAGAATGCTCCATCAGAGAACGTCGAGTCATATTTGGGCTTCCTTCCCCTGGTGTCCATCGGATGGGATCACGGGCTGAATCCAGCGCAGCCCCGGAATCTGGCTGGTAAAGGGGAAGTGCTCCAACTTTCTTGCCACGTGGTTTCCACACAGGCATCAGATTGAACTCTACAACTCTCTTGCCTGCCATGCCCACTTAGTCCCTGACTTGTTGCTGTCTTTGTCTCAATTTCTAGCTCCCACCTCTCCCAAAACAGTCATTCTGAAGTGAAAAATAGCCAATAGACACAAATATTCCTGATTTAAGACCAGTTCCAGGTACATTTTTTCTACACTTCTTGTCTACATTAGGAAAGGTGGGCCAGTATTAATCTAAATATCATGGAAATATTGAGTTCAGGCAGTTCTATCCTCTGTGGTAGCATTTATCCCACTTCATAGCAGGCACTGAAGGTAAGTGTATGGCAGGGAGTACTGATGATAGAGCAAAAATGAATCCTGAAATACGGAAGTACTAGTTAACTGAATTATAACAGAGCCAGGTTTTGCTATCAAGGAGTTACAAGAACAAAAAAAGGTTGGATTCTGAAAATAAATATGAGGTTTTGATCTTGGGCTATGCTCCAGAGGAAATAGTCTCAGACGGCAAGTCAGCCACCAGCCTAGCTCCTTCCTGCATATTCAAACAAAAGGCTAGCATACTGGGACAGAGCAGATTCCTTTTGCTTGGGATAATTCCTCCCTGGAAGAGGTGAGGTTTGTTTTGAATTGTTTTGAGACAGGGTCTCACAATGTAGTTTAGGCTGGCTTTGAATTCACTATGTAGTCCAGTCTGGCCTTGAAGTCTGTGTAGCCCAGGCTGCCCTTGGACTCATGAGTGCTGGGATTATAGGCATGTGCCACCACACCTGGCTCCCTAGGAAATTTGTAAATAGTCTGTAATATTCTTACCTAGCAGCTGTGCTTGTCAGGGACCTCAAGTGTTTAGTTTGCCAGATTTGGACCATTTGTCCCTAGAGTTTATGTTCTTAGCACTATTTGAGTCCTCTTCAGGTTTCCGTCCCAGTCCTTAAATGTATTTTGTAGTCCAGCGTGTGCTCTTTTTTGGGGGCAGGATCTCACTATGTACTCTAGGCAGGCTTTGACTTTGTTTTATGTCTCAAGTGACCTCAAATTCATGATCCTCCTGCCTCAGGCTTTCAAGTGCTGAGATTACAAGTGTACGCTGCCGTGCTGCCAGGTGCTGTTGAATTAGACAATTTGATTTCCTTTGGAACATTCCATTTAAAAAAATATACTGAACATTCCTCTTTCTTTCTTTCTTTCTTTTTCTTTCTTTCTTTTTCTTCCTTTTTTTCTCTTGAACATTCCACTTTCAATTCTCTTCCTTCCCCTCATCCATGCTCTTACTTGCTTTTAAGAACATAGTTTGTTTCCTGCATTGTGCCATGTAAGTTGCCTTTCTGTTGAGTCAGTAGAGTAACATTCTTTTTTTAGGGAGGTGGTACTAGAACCAAGTTTTTCTAGTTGTGAAGCACAGGGCCTTCACACTCAGCTACACCCCAGCCCTTTTTGAAAATTTTTATTATAAGATATAGTCTCGCTAACTTGCTAATTGTCCAGGCTGAGCTTGAACTTGTGATCTTCTTGCCTCAGCCTCAGAGTGTTGGGACTACAGTGTGTGCTATCACACCTGGCTAACTTTTGACTCTTGAGACAGTCTTTCTTCCTGTCTTAGTTTCTTGTTGTTGAGACAAAATACCTGACACCCACAAGTTAAAGGGTGAAAGGCTTATTTTAGCTCACAGTTTGTAGAAGTTTCAGTCTATAGTTGGCTGGCTTTAAGGCAGGGCAGCTTGGCAGAGGAGAAAGCAGAACAGGATCAAGCCTGGAGAAGAACTATACTGTCCCAGGCCACACCAGTGACCCACCTCTTCTCACCAGGCTTCACCTCCAAACATCACACCCAGCTGTAAACCCATCAGTGGAGTATTCCAGTATCACACACCCACAACCCTTCCAAAAGCCCCAACTATGGGCCAAGGACATAGCTCAGCAGTGCAGTGCTTTCCTAGCAAGTACAAGCTCATGAGTTCAATCCCTGGTACAAAAATAAATAAATAATTTAAAAAAAAAAAGAACAGCCAGGCGTGGTGGTACACGCCTTTAATCCTAGCACTCAGGAGGCTGAGGTAGGAGGAGCGTTGTGAGTTCGAGGCCACCTTGGGCTACAATGCAAGTGCACAGCTGGCCTGAGCACCCTGCCTCAAAAAACCAGGCCAGGAGTTTGGCTCAGTGACTTAAGCGCCTGTCTGACAGGCGTGAGGTTGTGAGTTCAATCCCTGGTGCTGCAAAAAAAAAAAAAAAAAAAAAAAAAAAAAAACCCACCTATGAGTGCATGAGGCTTTGGGAGACATTTTATTTTATTTTATTTATTTTTTGGTACTAGGTATCGAACTCACAACCTCACACCTGTGAGGCAGGCACTTAAGCCACTGAGCTAAATCCCTGGCCCTATTTTTTTTTTTTCGGCACCGGGGATTGAACTCACAACCTGACACCTGCCAGGGCAGGCGCTTAAGCCACTGAGCCAAACTCCCAGCTCTAGTTTTTTGAGGCATGGTCGCACTATGTGGCTCGGGCTGGCCTTGCGCTCCCGTTGCAGCCCAAGCTGGCCTCTAACTCACAACGCTCCACCTACCTCAGCCTCCCGAGTGCTCAACTGCCCCTATTTTTTGAGACAGGATCTCATTATGCAGTTCAGGCTGGTCTTGAACTCTCTTTGTAGCTCAGACTGGTCTCAAACTCACAACAGTTCTCCTGCCTAAGCCTCCCAAGTGCTGGGATTAAAGGCGTGTGCCACCATGCCTGGCTTGGGGGACATTTTAGATATAAACCATAACATTCCACTTTAGCCCCCCAAAATTCATGTGCATTCCTTTATGCAAAATGTATTTAGCTCATCTCTAAGAGTTACCAAAATCCCCAATATTTCAGCGTTGCTAAAAAGTTCAAGTCCAAATTCGAAGATTTAAGGCAGCTGGGAGTTTGGCTCAGTGGCTTAAGCACCTGTCTGGCAGGTGCGAGGCTGTGAGTTCGATCCCCAGTGCCACCAAAAAAAAAAAAAAATTTAAGGCAAACTCAGCTGTGAGACCCTGTAAAATTGAAAAGAAAGTTAAACATTTCCAACATACAATGGCACAAAATAAACATTGCCATTCCAAAAGCTAGAAAAGGGGAATAGAAAGGAATGGGACCGAAGCAAGACCAAAATCTAGCAGAACAAACATTAAATTCATGTCCAGCACCTGGGGCAATCTATGTCAAGATGTGAATTCCAAAAGGATTGGGTGACCCTGCCTCACAGCACTGCCTGTGGTTGTAACCCTCATGGCCTCTCTTGAACTGACTTTGTTCACTCCCTGCAGCTTTCCTCAGATGATCCACGTTTCTGTTTCCTCCAGTACCCTGGGGTCACCACAGCACTTCAGCTTCATACTTACAGCTTCACACACTGCCCTCTTGAGCAAACTGCCTGGCTTCTCAGGCCTTTTGAAGTCTGGGTGGAAGCCTTCCTGATCCCACAACTCTTTCATTCTGTATTACATGGCTAAAGAAACCAGCACCACATGGATGACGCCAAGGTCTGTCACCAGGTGGAGCAGTAGCCAGGCTTCCTTCTCTCTTGGTTGTAGGGGTCAAGTGCCTGGAGGGCTGAAGGCTATGAACCTAATCCTGAGGAACAATGGGTGGAGTCTTGCTAGTTCTTGTGATGCCCTCAGGCTATGTTTACCAAAGTACTTGACTTTTTTCTTTTTTTTTGAGACAGGGTCTTGCTTTGTAATTCAGCCTGGCCTCAAACTCACAGTGATTCTCCTGCCTCAGCCTCCTGCATGCTGAGATTACAGGAATGCACTACCACTGCCCAACTTCAAAGTGTCTGGCTTTTTTTTTTTTTTTTTCTGTACCAGGGCTCAAACTCACAAACTTGCGCCTGGTGCCTAAGCCACTGAGCCAAACTCCCGGACCTGGTATCTGGCTTTTTAATGCTAATACTTTCAGCAACTGTGTCTTCCTCTGCTTCATATTTGCAGGCCAAAAGTTTACTGCAGTTTCCTTTCTGGCCAAACTCAAGACTTTAAATCATTCTGCTTAGCTGTTTGTTCTTGATTCTCAAGGTTTAGCTGGCTAAAGACCCCCAACAGCTATGCCATTGCCTCAACATTAGACTGCCTTGAAATTTTTGCCAGATTAATTAGTCTACTGCTTTTGTGTGTGTGTGTGTGTGTGTGTGTGTCTTTTTGAGGCAGGACCTCACTATGCAGTTCCAGCTGGCCTTGAGCTCACTTTGTAGCTCAGGCTGGTCTCAAATTTGCAACAATCCTCCTGCCTCAGCCTCCTGAGTACTGGGATTACAGGCATGCACCACCATGCCTGGCTCATTCTACTGCATTTAACCTCAATCTCCCACAAAATCTCTGGACCAAGCTGGGCATGGTGGCACATGCCTGTAATCCCAGCACTCTGGGAGGCTGAGGCAGGAGGATCATTGTGAGTTCGAGACCAGCCTGGGCTACAAAGTGAGTTCAAGGTCAGCCTGAACTTCACAGTCAAACCCTGTCTCAAAAAATAGGGCTGGGGATTTAGCTCAGTGGCTTAAGTGCCTGCCTGGCAGGCACAAAGTTGTGAGTTTGATCCCTGGTACCAAAGAAAAAAAAGCTCTTAGTTACCTTTTCGTTATTGGAACAAAATACTGACACCCACAAGTTAAAGCAGGAAAGGTTTATTTTAGCTGACAGTTTGTCAAGGTTTCAGTCCATAGCCAGCTGGTTCCAAGACAGGGCAGCATGGCAGAGGAGAAATGCTACATGGCATGGCAGACAGGAAGCAAGGCTACTCAGGGATCCCTGGTTACTGATTCTGTACCACTACTCACAGTCCTGGCTCAGAATGTGGTTTATGTGAATTTGTCTTTCTAGCTTGAGGACAAAAGTCAACAAAAAATTTGAAGCACATAGAAAAGTAAATGTGAAGCCATGTGTGGTGGCACACACCTATAAGCCCAGCACTCAGGAGGCTGAGGCAGGATTGCCACAAGGCTACACAGTGAGTTCAAGGCAAGTCTGAACAACATAGCAAGATGCTGTCCCCCCAAAAAACAACCAATCGAAAATTAATGTGAGCTGGGCATAGAGGCATACACCTGTAATCAAATCTCAACACTCTGGAGACTGAAGCATGAGGATCACAAGTTTAAGTCTAGTCTGGGCAACTTTGTGACTTGTCAAGACCTAGTCTCAAAAAAGTGAAAAAGGGCTGTGGCTCAGTATGAAGGTCCTGAGTTTATTCCTTGGTACCACCAAAAATAAAATAAAGGCTGCATATGTAGCTCAGCATTCTCTGGGTGCAACCTCCAGTACTAGAAGAGGAGAAAAAAGTGGGAGTTGGAGATAGAGTTCAGTGGTGGCACTAGGCTCTAGGTTCCATTCCCAGCCTGGGGGTAGGGAGGTGGGGTCATAAATGTAAGGCTGAGTGAAGATCCAGAGAAAAAGACACAATTCTGGCGGTGGTGCCTGCCTGTAATCCCAGCACTTAGAAACCTGAGGCAGGAGGATTGCTGAAAATTTGAGGTTAGCCTGGGCTACGCAGTTTGAATACAAGATCAGGCTGAAGGGCCAGGGATATAACTCAGTGGCATAGTGCCTGCCTGGCAAGTGCAAGGTTGTGAGTTCAATTTCCAGCACAAAAAAAAAAGTCAGCCTGAATTTCAAAGTGAGATCCTGTCTCAAGGGGGCAGGGGGACAGAAGTTCCTCACTGGGCTCTATAGGGCTTGTTTAAAAGCTCAAAAGAAGCCGGGCGTGGTGGCGCACGCCTTTAATCCCAGCACTCGGGAGGCTGAGGTAGGCGGAGCGTTGTGGGTTCGAGGCCGGCTTGGGCTACAACGCGAGCGCAAGGCCGGCCTGAGCTACATAGTGCGACCCTGCCTCGAAAAACCAGGGCCGGGAGTTTGGCTCAGTGCCTTAAGCGCCTGCCCTGGCAGGCGCGAGG
>RJWM01044863.1:0-13068 GCA_004363535.1 Dasyprocta punctata | reverse complement strand
AGAAATGCTCATTTGGGAGGGAGAAGGAAGAGGGGAGAGGAAAAGAAATGAGGAAGAGGAAAAAAATGAGAAAACAAGGAAAAAAATGAAACAAAGCTTTTATAAATAAGGAGGGGGAAGAGGGATTAGAGTGTGGATAAGGTAACAGGAAAAAAGAGGAATTGAGATAAATTGGGTACAGTTACAAAGTCCCTATGATGAAAATGATCCTTATGGATAATTAAAATGTACCAATAAGCTTACCTAAAATAAATAAATAAATTAATTAATTAAATGACTGCCTGTCTTGTGAAAGGGAGCGGGACTTTTCTGGCCATCCTGGAGCTGAGGGAGCAGGAGAAGCAGTACGCTCGCCCCAGTGGGGCAGGGTCTCTTACCAGGGGGCTGCCTTTCTGGTGTCTGGCGTGGGGGCCCGAGTCATCCCGCTTACAGTGTGACCGCTCTTGTTTTTGACCTTCTCGAGAGACAGGGATGTGCGCCTACGCAATCCTAAAGTTTCAGGTTCCTTTGGCTTTAGCACTTGCGGTTGCAACAGCTTCAGGTCCCGTTCCAGGCACTGAGCTGACTCAAACCCCAGAGGTGCTGAGGAACAGCAAAGGCGAGAGTTCTGCCGAGCGCGGGTGTTTGTCTTAGGTAGCAAGGCAGGAAAGCAAGGCGTGGTGACATTTTGACTGAATAATTAACTTTTATCTGACTGTCTCCTGGGGAGTTTCCTTCTTTTTCCTGTAAGATCCATCTCTATCTGAGCTGGGGAAATACCGCATCTTCAGGGAATTTGGGCTTCTAAGAGCTAGCAGTCTTCCACCTCCTGCATCAACCTGAGTGGACACTGACCCTTGCGTGTCACAAGGAACTCCATGTTTAAGGAAAATTATTATGAATATTTTGGGGGCATCTCCATAGTCCCTGTTGCAACTGAAATCAAACTGAAGTCAGTGGAGGAAAAACAATCGTCCTAAAATTTGACAGATCTCTAAGTGATGACCCTGAGACTGTGTCTTGAGAGAGAACGGACCTTTTGGATGGAAAAGCACACGTCCCCCTGTGCTTGCCGCATTTAAGTAATTACATATTAGTACATTGAAACTTCAAGTGCATCAAACTGTAAGATCACACAGTTTTCTAGTTTCTCATTGCTGTTTCTAAGGAGCACACAGATGTGTTCCACTATGGAGAGAAAGGGCCCACACGGTCTCCTTCCCAGAGCGGGAGCTCAGTTTATGAACCCTAGCACACGACCTCACTTCCCTGGCGACAGGCCCCAACAGAACTTGGAACCCTAGGGTCGCCAGGCAGCACAGTCCAGCGACGGCTGCCTCCCCGGTCACTTGGCTGGACACGGTCAGCAGCGAGCATGCTGTGCTGCTTCCCCAGGGCTCGAGGCCACAGCCGCAGGGCCCCGCGTGGGGAGAGGACTTGGGAACGGGTGCGAGGATGGATGGCTCCGTCCCGAGGCCGCAGGGCACTGGGCAGGACCCGCCCAACTGTCATGGGCAGCACGGGGCAGGTCTCCTCCGACCCAGGGACCATGGATCCTGAGACGAGAGGGAGCCCAGGACAGGTCTCCCTGGGCCTGGCCACCACACACTTGGAACTACTAAGTCCAGGACAGGAGTATTTAGGCCCGGCCACCTCTGTGAGTCCCCTGTACAACTCCCACCCTTCATCCTCACTGTGTGTGGGCGGGGGAGGTCAGGGTGCTGAGCAAAATCCCTCCTGGGCAGGGGCAGGTGCTAGGAGGCTGTGGCTGGGGTCCTGTCACATCCCCACCCACGGCAGGGCTGGCAGGAGGAGAAGGGCAGTGCCCGGGGATTACCCACAGCCCCGAGCCATCTCCTGCTCTCCTGGGGGGCAGCCTGTGACAGAGCTGTCTGTGCGTCAGCAACACAAGGTTATCTGGGGCAAAAGCAGCACACACTGTGGTCAGCAGAGCCTCACGCTTGGAGCCAGCTGCTGGGCACTGTCCCCACAGAGCTGCGCCCGGGACAGCGGCCTGGAGCTGGGCACGGGGGCCTGTGTGCTGTGCGCCTGTGATGCACACCGGGGCCCTACGACCGGACAGGGGCCTGAAAATGCAGTGTTTCTCAGAGTCCCTTTTGCAATTGAACTGTTAATGTGAAGATCGCATTTCTCCCGAGGCCCTCCTGTGCCCCTTCTGGAAAGAGCCACTACAGACAATTTAGAGTATGATCAAGGCTTAATCCTCAAACCCTCCTGAGAAGTCAGGGGTGGGACACCAACTCCGTGTCTCCCCACTGTCCCCTCACAGAGTGGAAATCAGGTGGCCGAGAGCCCGGCAGAGGTCCGCACAGCGAGGGTGGAGCAGGCAGGCCTGCCGCACACCCTGACCGAGCCCCCGGAGCAGGCCTCCCTGGACAGCTGCCCCAGCATCTTTGGGGTCTCCTTCCCGGACCCCGCGAGGACCAACACTTCCTCCCCACAGGCGGGGATGGTGGGAAGGTGAGCTCTGCCTTGGTCACTGTGACTCCGCATCTTGGGAAGGCGCAAGCACCACGCTCAGCCTGTCTGCAACTCTGAACAGCGGGGTGCTGGAAAAACCACGCTCACATCATGACTGAAGGGTGAAAGGGGGTCTCTGTCATCCACGTCCACCTGGCCTTGGCCCTGCGGAAAACGGGCTGATTCTCACAGATGATTCTACATCCCCACTGGGAAGCTTTGGGGAAAGTCGTTCTGCTCATTGTAAAGGGGATTGCAGAGTCACTCTGTGGGCTTCAGCGTGGTCCGAGGCAGGAACCTCTGGGGGATGCAAAGGGCCCAGGCCCACTCACACGTCATGGGAGAGCTGGCAGGTACATCAGTCCACAAATAGACATGGAGATACACTATGTGCAGACACTTTCCCAGGCACCGTGATCCAATAACCAGAACAGACCCAACCCCTGCCCTCTGGGAACTCCGTGCTATGTGGGGTCTACGCGCTCACCCTGGACAGCAGAGCAGGTAGTGGCACAGAGAACTGGGCACACATCCCTACATGAGCTGAAGCCCGAGGAGAGGCAGGGGTGGTGCCTGCTGTGCCCTCGTCCTCAGGTATTCATGGGGCAGCAGCCCTGGGCCCCCGAGTGCACCACACAGCAGACACCAGTCTCTGTCCCTGTGGGGCTGACAGTGGGCGGGCAGAGGGAAAGTGTGTCCGCAGCCCTGGAGAAGGCAGAGGCGGTCACACCTCTACACAAGGGCTCCCTCCCACCGAGCCTCTGTCAGGCACTCAGGGCTGCCTGGGCCAGGACTGCCCCGTGGGGGTGTGGAGGGGGCGGGGCTGGACCACGCACAGACCGGACGGAAGGCCATGTGTCCATCCCCACAGGTGCCCTGGGCAGGGAGTGTGGGAGGGACGGCCGGGCCTCTCACTCTGCTGCTGCCCACCTTCCCCAGGTCCACGTCTGATGTCCTGGACCCCTCGCTGGAGCTGCACCCCCAGGAGGATCCCCCAGCTGAGCTCCTGGCCCCGAGAGAGCACGCTGAGCCCACTGAGGCGGAGCCCAAGGCTGAGGAGGACTGGGGTACAGGTTGTGGGCATGTGGGAGGGGAGGGGCCTTTGGACACTGAAACCCTCAGCAGTCGGTGGGGGCTGCAGTCTGGAGGACTTCCTGGGGGCGGCTTTGTGCACAGAGCCGCCTCTGACAGGCGGTGGGAAGGCTCTGCCCCAGGAAGGAACATGGACAGCTGCTGATCTTTTCTCCTCTTGCAGCCGCAGGGCCAGCTCCAGCCCCAGCTGAAGTCCCACCTGCGGAGCCCGCACCAGCTCCACCTGCAGCTCTGTCCCCAGCTGTGGCACCGCAACAGGAGCCAGCACCAGGAAGGCCCTGTGCCCCACCTGCAGGGCAGGGGCTCCTGGTGGCTCCACAGCAGGGCCCAGCTCCTGAGCGCCCCCTGGGGCCGGCTTCTGCCCCGCCCCTGCCCTTCCCCCAAGTTACTGTCGCCCATGTCTTGGCATATGCTTTTGCTCTTCTTTTCTGGATCTATGTAAATAGTAGGATTCTTTTTAATAAAAGTTAAGGTTTTAGTTTAGTTCTAAACAATCAGCATGGTGGCCTGAAGCACATTCTTAGTGTCATGCACGGGGCACCACTGTCCAGGGCCAGAGCACTCTGCTCAGTGCTGAACCCAGGGGTGGTTCCTCCCTCCCCCTGCTGCTGGCCCCTGGCACCGACTCCTGTTAGGTCCCTGAAATTTACCTAGTCCTCGGTTTTCACTGTGGTGCAATCAGAGTTCTCTTTGGCCACGGAATCCTGGAAGGGACTGGTCGATTTTGCTTTGTGTAGAAGGGAAAACCCTAGACAGATCCTCTCCAGTTGCCATTCATCTATTCAGTAAGTCAGCCAGCTACTTTTGCCCGACAAGAAACATTCGTTGCAGTAGAATGATGCATGCAATGTGAAGGAAAGATGAAAGAAAAGACACAGCCACAGCCATTCCAGGGGGAACAGCGACTTCCCCCCAGGTCCTCCCTCCTGTCTCCATCCCGGCTTCACTCGGGCCCGTGCGTCCCTGCCGCTGGGCAAGAAGTGTGTCAGGCCACAGCTCTCCTGTCACCTCGTGTACGCACTGGGCACACGGGACCAGGTGTCAGGACCACTCAATGAAGGGTTCAGTGCCGTGCTGAATCCTGCGATTTCAGTGGGCATTCCTGAGGAAACATGAGCTCCAAATGCAGTGTGGTCATGGTAGCCCATGCCTGTAATCCCAGGACTTGGAAGGCTGATGCAGGAGGATTGTTGTGAGTTTGAGACCGGCCTGGGCTACGAAGTGAGCTCAAGGCCAGCCTGAACTGCATAGCAAGACCCTGTCTCATAAAGACAAACAAACAAACAAACAAACAAAAAGATCTCCTAGCAGTGAAGGGCGACCCAGCCTTGGACCTGGATCTGAGCTGCAGGGACCTCAGCCCGGAAGCTGAGGACAGGCGCTGCCTTGATGAAGACGCTGCCTGAGCACAGGAGGAGCCCAGGGATCTGTGGGCCCACTCAGGACCCCGACTCCAGGTCCCCTGCAGGGAAGAGAAACAGGGGTGAGGGTGTTGCAGGCCTCAGAATGGGCAGCAGGGGTGGGGCACCCCGAGGGGAGACAGCCGCTCGGGGCCCTGAGGAAGGCCCTGTGGGGAGCTGGTGAGCAGCCTGAGCTGGTCTGGGATTCGGGAACCACAGGTGAGGATCAGTTCCACCCGGGGAGGGGGGTTCCCGAGATCAGCTCCCAGGAGGGGCAACCTGGCTTCCCCGTCAGACCGGCGGGCACTCGGGGCTGTCCTGAAGACTCTCGGGGACCTGCGCCCTCCTCAGCGCTAGGCAACTGGGTCTCGTTCTCCTCCCGGGTGATCCGGGCAGACAGGGGCTTAGGAAGCAGGGAGGGGGAAGGTGAGGCCTTGTCCCAGTCCATCCATCCCAGCTGGCTGTGGCTTTGGGGACTCACATGGCTCATCAGAAAGAGAGGCCATGAAGACTC
Organism: Dasyprocta punctata; assembly: GCA_004363535.1. NCBI lineage: Eukaryota > Metazoa > Chordata > Mammalia > Rodentia > Dasyproctidae > Dasyprocta > Dasyprocta punctata. Next base: position 7,602 of record RJWM01044863.1, on the reverse strand, counting down.
CTCGGTGACCGGCTGCCTGTGGGCCTGGGGTCCCTGACCACGGGTGCTCTGGGTGAGGCTGTGAGGAGGAGCGGGACCCTCCCAGCCCTCTGAGTGGGGCCCACCTTGCGGCTCCGGGTGCCGCCTGTGCTTCCGGTGCCCGCTGTGTCTCTGCGCTGCCTCATCTCTGTGAGGCCGTGGGGGCCCCGATGGTCCCCTCCGCACCCACCTGACAGCCCAGCACCTCTGCCTCAGGACTGGCTTGTTCCTGCTTTAGCCAAGCACACGGCTGTCTAGACGGCAGGGCCCAGGTTCCCCTGTTCACAGAATGGACTGTCCAGCCCTTCCCATGACGCCCCAGACAGCCCCACACAGGTTCCCTCCCGAGATGCCATCTCGGGGTCACAGCAGCACATTCTGCCCCGGTTCATCAGGAAGCAGTTGTTTAATGTGCTGGTTGTGTCTGAGCCCCTCTTGACACTGGTCCTCTGAAGAGGAGGGCAGATTAGGCTCGCCATGCTGATTCCTTCACGGAGAGTACGCGGTAAGTGTGGCGGTTCACTTCTCAAGTTTCTATCCCCATTATTCTGAAAGGTTGCTTTCCCATCACTGCCCTCACATACACACCACTCTCTCCATGTGCTTTGTGCCGAACCACTTTTGGCGGAGAGCACCATGAGACTGAGATTAGTAGGCTGCATAATACCCAAGTTGTAGAACTCAACATTTTCAATGTTGTTTTAGGAGGTGACCCCAGTTTTATTCTAGACGCATTGATTTATAAAATGCTTGTCAGACATACCCAGATATACACGGTGAAAGGGTGAGGCCGTTATACAGGCAGCCCACTTCTATGAGCAATGCAAGAGAGTTTGGGGATGGAATTTTAGATTCAAGGAACAGGTCTGGTGAGTCAAAGGAGCAGACTAGAGAACCTATGGAGTCGCTCAGATACAGAGGCTGGAATTTCAAGAGGTGCAAAGGATAATCTTTATCACACGTGTGTCTGGAACATGCTATCCATGGATATTCTCCCTCAAGAGCCATACAGAAAGCATGGTCTTTGATCGTTATCCCTAATCATTTCCCAATTAACTGACTAACTCCAAATTGATCAAAATCCAAAATGTAAAGCATAAATTAATGCCATTTTGTTATGTTCAGATATAAAATGTCACCCAAAGTCTCTTGTGTTAGGGGGGGTGATTGGATGATGTGAACCCTGTATTTACCATTGAGCTCAGCATCGATGAGTTCCCTGGTTAAATGTATTGTTAGGAGGCGGGGCTCTGATGGAGGTGGGTCATTGGGTCCCTGGGGTTGAGGCCTGGGAACCTGCATGCTTGTCCCCGCTTCCTCCCTTCTTTCTGTGCTTCTGGCTGCCGCGAGGTCAGCAGCCTTCCCTGCCACCGCTTCAGCCGTGTGGGCTCTGCCTTAGGGAGACCATGGACTGGCTCGCTGAATCTGTGAACCGCTGTAAACCTCTCCCCCTTTCAGCTGCGGTGTCTAATATTGTGGCCCAGCAATGGGAAAAGAAGTACTACACGTTTCCATGGGACAAAGTTGTTGGGCTGAAGGGTTAGTGAGCGATTTCCTACAGAAAGCATTATAAAGGGTACCCATGGAAGAGCAAAATATGAGGGGTCAGTTTTCATCAAAATTCAGAACTTCCTCTTCAGTGACATTGTCATAAGAATGAAAACACAAGGCACAGAATGGGCTAAAATATGTGCAAGTCGCACTTCTGAGAACAACTTCTTTCTATACCATGAAGGAAATAGGAAACACAACAATGAGAACAGTTTTAAAAATTGAAAGCAGAACCAGCAGGGTCTGAAAAGATATTCCAGCGTGGAACACATGTAGACTTAGTACAAAAATATTCCTTAACAGAATCAGTTCTCTGCTATGTGAAAATTCTGTCCAGTCTTTAGCTGAAGATACCACTCTCTACCTTTTGAAGAGGAAAAATTAAACTCTGGTCACACAGGTGTTGGTGAGGAGGTGGAGGAATGAGCACCCTTCAACCTTACTAGTGGTACAGTCACTTCAGAAAGCATTTGGGAGTTTATTTAAGAGTTCAACACCGAACTATCTTGTGACTCTCCCCATCCAATCCACTCTATGTTCACACAGAGACTTTCACAAGTTCACACACATCAGCTTTGTTTCCAATAACTACAAACTAAAAAGCAAACATCAGTGAAGAGCTGAAGGAATAATCAAACTGCAAACCCAGGCGATGGGATTCTACACGGCACACCACGGGAGCAGATTATGCATTGATCTCAAAATAACTGCGCTTGGTGAAAGAAGTCAGAGAAGCCACACGGTATACTGTCCCTGGATACATTTTTAGAAAGTGACAGCACATGCGGTGACTCAGTCAGGTCAGTCCTTGGCTGTGCACACGATGGGGCGGGGCAGGGAATCTCTGGAGGCCATCGCAAGGGGGCAAAGAATCACTTCCTTAGACAATCACTTCTGCAAAGTTTAATGCATGAGAAAAGCCACCCAGGTGACTTTTCCTTAGAAAATCCTACAAAAACTAAATTTTATAAAGAGTTACTTGTCTGGATGAAAGTTCCATTTATAAGTAGCAGCCACTACTTGACTGCCCGTGCCATTTTACACGTTCAGCGTTCAAATCGTTTAGGATCAGATATTCCAGTAAGGGCTAGAACGACGAAGTCACAGTTGAGTGAGTCACCCCACGACAGGGCGACAGCTGACTCCCACGATTCTCCTCCTCAGGAGGATACCCACGCTACTGCGCTGATGCCCTGGGCACGACCACATTCGTGTTTTTTGTTCAGAAAGGAAGTGACAATGACATGGAGGGGTGGCGGCAGGACTTCACCGAGGCTCATTTGTGGGCGAGGGACAAGCGATGACGGCCGTCAGTACCAGAGCGGCTTTGAAGTTGCGGCCCTGAGGACAGCCCGCTCTTCAGAGCTGAGATAGCCTTGCCCTGAGTCTACCATGGCGAGGCCAGAGCCACAGCGGGGAAGCACAGACGCCCGTGTGGACCGGGGCTGCTGGCCGTGCCGCGTGGTCCTGACAGTGACGGACTGCAGCGGGGCGGGAGGAAGGTCAGCGGGTTTCACGGCGTATCCTCCGTGGGTCTTGGAGACAGACTGTTACCCGGGAGCGCTCGGCTGCCTGCACCAAGTGTGGCAGGACCAGTGGTTTGTGAATTCTGAGTGCTGGGATCTAAAATGGCGAAGGGCAAAGTATGTGAAGGAAGGGGAGTTAACACCCTGTCTCCTTCTAGGTGAGCTGAATGCTGTCCACATTCCTAAGGACCGTGGGGCTGCTTAGCACCAAGCTGGCCTGAGTCCTAGGACCATTTGATAAACTGGATGTCCAATATGGAGCCCCAAATGAAGTGAGAATTGCTGTCAGAAAGTCTCATTCATTGTAGGCAACTAAGAAAGAAGGGTACAGTGGGTGTTTTTTCTTATTCTTCTTTTGGTGGGAACAGCTAGTAACAGTTTTTTAGTGACTTTTTTCTCATTGCTGAAGCAAAATACCCAACACCAAAGTTAAAGGAGGAAAAATTTATTCAGCTCAGTTTGTAGCAGAGTCAGTTCAGAATCGGCAGGCTCCAAAGCAGGTCGGCACAGCAGAGGGCCATCACAGAGAAGAAATAGTCCATGGCAGGCAGAAGACAGAAAAGGCAGCAAACAGCAATAAAATGGAAAAAAAATAAAAAAGAGAGAGCAGTATTTGTTTAATCGTGTGTGACAAAAGAGTTTGACTGAGAAGTACCCCTCAGGGATGCTAGGGGATTTTAGGTGGCCTTGTGACTATGTCGATTTCACTGGTGCAACAAATCCCTCTGGCTCCAAGGAAGGGTGCAGATATTGCCTATCATCTGGGTGTGTCTTGACCAACAAGTTTGCAGGGCTTCTCCGGGGTCACCTTGTAAGGATTATCAAATTCTAGAAACTGGCTTGAAGCAGTTTCTGGCACGTGATATGATAAGTGAAGGAACTTATTGTTCATGGGGCAGGATATTGATATCTGAATCTCAAAAAGCTGCTCTTTGCAAGAGTCACATCTAAACCACTCCCAGGCATGCCTCTAAGTCTATACAGTTAGTGACCCTAGGGCTGGAGGTGTGGCTCAGTGGTGTAGCACTAGCCTAGTATACATCAGGTCCTGGGTTTGAATCCCAGAGCCATGCACATACGCACAAAAGAAAGTGTATTAACAAATAGGTGGTGTGAAGGTAGATTAGTTTATTAAAAGGAGACAAAATAAAACCCCAGGAAAACCTGAAATAACCTGTAAGGTGGTGTTGCCACCACCACCTTATATAGTAAAAGCTGCCATGACAACATAAGACACAAGAGTGCTGGAGAAAGTTTTGTTCCTTTTGCAGGCTGCAAAATGTTTTTCACTCATCTGTGAGACTTCTGGGAGCCCTGCTGAACTTGCTGCAGGCTACAGTGTCTTTTTAGTATCTACCACGTAGTTTCCATGTGCTTCCTCTGACTAATGCATTGGTCACACACTATAACACAAGCAACTGGAAAAAGAATCCTCATCTCTGGACCATGAGGTTTAGGGTAAGTGGCAGCATCCTTGGAACACATCCAAGAATGTGAAGCTCAGCAAGAATTACCTTCTGAATTTGAAATTGAGGAAATCAAACTATCAATAATCAAGGCTCAAGAATAGATGGCAGGGGCCAGATATGGTAGTGCACACCTATAATCCCAGCACTCAGGAGGCTGAGGCAGGAGGATTGCCACAAGTTTGAGGCATAGTGAATTCATAGTGAATTGCATAGTGAATTCAAGGCAGCCTGAACAGCATAGTAATGTCTTGTCTCACAAAAGAAGGAGAAGGAGAAAGAAAGAAAGAAAAAAAGAAAGAAAGAAAGAAGAAAGAAAGAAAGAAAGAAAGAAGAATTAAAACCATACCTGATTCTGCTCATGCATGCTACCCAAAAACCAACACTTTTGCACCTATGAAAACCTCCTCTGGAGGGTCTTATGTGAGTACCTGTTTTGACTTGATCTGAAAAGTTATTTGCAGAGTTCTTCCAAAACCTTCTATTCTAAAACTTTAAGACCAAAAAGCCAGAAAATGAAAGGAAAAGAAAAAGAAAAGAAAAGAGAAAAACAAACCATTAGTCCCCTCCAGAAGCCTAGAGACAGAGACTGGAGGTGCATGCCAACACTCTCAGCCACAGGAGCAGAGGACTTAAACGGCCCAAGAAAAATGTGCCATTCTAAACTGAGAAGAAAACAGCTATTGCCTAACACTTAAATAAAAAATACTGTGTAAACAGCTAACAGCTGATTTTTTTAATTTTTGCTTTTTAGAGCAAAAGGCAATAAAAGAAAAGATGTATTATTTTAAAAGTGGCTTTGTTCAAAGCCTAGATTTTCTATATCTGATTTCTAGCCCAGAATGAAGCTCCATTTAAGATAGTTTAATTTTGAAGAATAGAGAAAACTACAGAGTTCCGTGGAGCATCACTGGTCCACATGGAAGCTGAACAAGACCAATTTTGCTGTTTCCTGGGAAATGTGCACAGATCCACCATCATTTTAGTGTTAAAAGACAGAAAGCAGCTAGGTATGGTGGCACATGCCTGTAATCCCAGCACTCAGGAGGCTGAGGCAGGAGGATCGTTATGACTTTGAGACCAGCCTGGTCTACAAAGTGAGCTCAAGACCAACCTGAACTGCATAGTGAGACCCTGTCTCAAAAAGACAAAAAAAAAAAAAAAAAAAGAGAGAAAGCAGTGCTGTCAAACCTCAAATTACTAAGTGGAAAGTAAAAGGACAAAATATTAACATGCATAAGTAGGAAACAAGATGCACCTCTTAGAAATGTTATTTGATTTCAGTCCCAAGAATGCAATGATCTTCAAAAGGAGTCAGTAACTGTCCATTCACTGTCAATGTACAAAAGCCACCTGAGAGGAAGAGAAAGATCAGCACCTCACGAGAACTCGCTATGCTGGGTCAGGGAGGATCCAACCAGAAGACAACTAACCAGCCTTCCTGGTAAGTGGTCCAGCGGGTTCCAGGAAGAGAAAAGTCAGCGCCTCTCGTGAGTCTAGCGGCACTGAGAATCAACAGGTCCCCCCACCCCCACCAGATAGTAACTAAGGTACATAAAGCAACTAAATACTTGTATTGTTTGGTTGATTTTGCAGGCCTGGGGCCAGCACTCTGAGCATCTCTTGGGAGGATGACAGTATGCAATGTAGCAAATATGGGGCATTTCTTTCTATCTCGTCTTTGCAATCGAATATTGTTCTCACTGTTTTTCTTTATTCTGATTGTTTTCCTTTATTCAATATTCTGTTTTGATTGGTTTTATTCTGTTTTGCTTTTGGTTTGATTTTGCTATACCTGATGGAATAGACATCTATTGTGAAGATAACAAGGTATACTATGGTAGCTACTGTTGTTTTCCTGGTATCCTGCTTTGAAGTTCTGTATCAATTTTACTGCTTTGTATTGATTGGCTGTGTTCAGTTTTGTTTTGTTGTATTTTACTATCTTTAAAATAAAAAAATTTTTAAAAGCCACCTGATAAGGCTAAGAGAGCTAATGAGCACTCATCTTGTAAATCAGGAAATTATAGGGGAATTTCAAAAGAGATATTCATATGAAAAATAACAAGCTAAGTCCTATAATTATGCAGCCAGAGGAATAAATTAACAGTGAGGCCAGGCCCTTTTTATAAACAAAGACTCAGAGATGAACCCTGATTTACCTCTCTCAGGGGTTTGTTAATGCTATTTTCTCTTCTCCAAATATGTTTTAGTCCCTTATGAGAGATTTTAGTTATTTTAGGTATCAGCTCTTCACCTCTCTCTAATGTGTTATTATACATAAAGATGTAGATAGTTAGACTGTTACAGAGCTTTGAAATGTTCTCTGATCTTTCCCTGTATCATTTTATCTTAAAACTTTGAAAATTGAATACACATGGGCCTTTCTTCTTGTCCCTGCATATCCTGCTGCTGGGTCTGTGTGCCCTGAACATCACATGCTCTTGCTACCTGTACCCACTATCCCAGGACAGCCAGACCCTGAGGTCCCTCTACTCTAATTCTGTAAGATCCTATATGACACATGGTTTCTAATGCACTATGAGGTTTAAAGATAGACCACACACACATACACACACACACATACACACCCAGCCATCTCTCATAAGCACAAACAAATAAAGGCAGTGAGCTAAAATTCAGGTATGGAGCAGTAGTGTGGAATGATATCTAGCACAAAGCCCTGTGTCTATTGCAAGATGCAAAAGCCAAAGTCAAGTCTCCCATCTTAAGCCCTGACCTTGAAGAGCTGTAATGAAGCCCTCTGGATTCTGGACAAGACAAACGAAGATCTCTTCTGGAGTGAATATCTTCAACTTGGGCCCTGAGAACTCCCACCAACCAAGCAAAATAGGTTGAGAGTCAAAAATTACCAAACATCCAAAGAATAAGCCGCTGTTAAGTAAAAGAAAGCAGAATAAATTTATTCTTCTAGGGACTTTGATATTAGAATTATCAAATGTAAAATGTTAAGTGTATGAAATATTTAAAGGAATCCAAGATAGAGACATAATTGAATAGAAATACCAAGAGACTATGAA
>RJWM01044862.1:0-13070 GCA_004363535.1 Dasyprocta punctata | reverse complement strand
GTATAATTGTATAAGAAGATCAATACATTAACATTTGTGGAGCCTCCAGGATTTCAGAAATGGCTCAAGGTATAGAAGCCACTGTTTCATTTAAAGCTGTAGGAGTTAAAGTCCAGGGTGGTTGCTGCATTATCTAAAACACACAAAGCCAAGTTTATTCTTTTGTTTAATTATTATTTATTGAGAGTCTACTGTGCCCAGGTACACTTTGCATATGTAGGATATATCAGTGACTAAAACACGCAAAATCCAAGTCCTCCCAGAGCACCCATTCCAACTGGGATATATGGACCATAAACAAAAAACATGATAATTTAGTAAATTATATAGTATGTAAGAAGATGAAAAATATAATGGGGAAAAATAGACCAAAGTAAGAGGCCTGGGAATGTGTGCAGGGTTGGAGCTTAAATATCATAAATAGGGTGAGTAAAGTAGACCACATTAAAAAGAGATGAAAGATTTGTGAAAGAATGAAAGGATTTGTATTTTGTTGCCTTGTGGGTATGTTATGAATATTAAACATGTCAAAGCTTGTGTTTAAAGTGGAATAAGCATTCAGAAAGTGGCAACTGCTTTGGAGACTATGGTTTTCATTCTTGTCACCATTTTTCACATCATCTCCCTTATCATCATTGTCCTCAACCTTGTAATTATCATCGTCTTCGTTGACGTTATTATCATCTTCGTTGGCATCATTGTGTCCTTTTCATCCTCCTCCTCCTAATCATCATTGTCACCATTAACAGCATTATTCTTATATTTTTTCTTCCATTCTCGAAAGAATTTCTTTTCTTCCTCTTGTTTTTTTTTTTTTTTCACCTGTGAGGATCAGTAGTGGAGGAAGTACTGGAGGCAATGAACTCACAGCTGAAATTGCCAGAATTAACTCCTCCTGAGAAGACCTTTCTGGGCCTTGCAGTGCCAGCGTTGCTGGTGAAGTTGCATTCACAAGCCTGCTATTAAGAATACAAGAAAAGAGCTGGACGTAGTGTTGCATGCCAGCAATCCCAGTGCTCTGGGAGACTGAGGCAGAAGAATAGTAAATTCAAGCCCAGCTTGGGTAATTTACCAATAACCTGAAAAAAAAAAAAAAAAGGCTGAGAATGTAGCTCAGTATAAAGTCCCTAGATTCAGCCTTAAGTAATTAAAAAAAAAAAAAAAAGGAAAAATGAGCTTACTCATAATTTGGCCAAATTGAGAGGGCAACTACTCTTCCCCTTCTCCAGAGCACAGAGGCACTCCAATTTCCATAGAACAAAAACCAGGAAATATGCACATATGTTAAACCAGGATTCAGTCCAGAGCAGCTTAGGGTATGTTGAATTCTCTTTGATACCAAAGCTGGGGACAGTGCTGACAGGTTTTGTTCTCAGCATGAAGAAGGTGGTGGAACAGCTTATCCTAATTTTTAAAAATTCACTTTAACCTCTCAGTTACAAAGGGATATTTCTGTTGCTTCGGGTTAGGGGAAATTGTCGAAAACTCTGGTGAGCCTGAGACTTTAAACTGCTTACAAGTTAACCACTAGTTTTCTACAGTTTTATGGGTACTGGAAGAAGATACAAGACTCCTGTGTAACAGACAAAAGACAATTTATTGCTCAGAGCAATGCAGTAGCCAGAAAATCAGCATCGACATCAGTTCTCTGAGCTCTAATTCCAACAGGACAATATAATGTGGTTATGGGATGCCCTGCTCAGATAATGAGTTGCATTACAAAAGAGCCAAGGGTGGTGGCACATGCTTCTAATCCCAGCACTCTGGGGGGCTGAGGCAGAAGGATAGTAAATTTGCCAGCCCTATCTCAAAAGAGGTTGGAGACGCTGGGGGTGCAATTCAGTGCAAAGACCTTGGATTCAGTCCTTGGTTCCACGCTCTTCCTAATCCTGCATCTTCCCAGACTTTCTAGGGGCTATTCCCAAGAGCATACTCAATAAATAAACTTCCATTTGAGAACCTGCATCCTGGGGACCCGATCTAAGATTCTGTTCCACAATTTTTTAGATGCTATTTCTTGAACCTATTGCTTAGTAAGCACATGAACCATTTTAGTCACTGACCTAGATCTGGGATGTCCCCCAAAGGCTTCATGTGCTTAGAAGTGGGGTTTTGGAAGGTGATTGGGTCAAATGTGCTGTTAGTGGGATCCGATAGGAGATGAGGCAGAGAGTGAGACCTGGAAGGATACATCTCCCTCCCCAGCTCCTCCCTTCACTCTCTGTTTCTAGGCCCCTGTGATGCGAGCAGCTTCCCTCCACATCAGAACCCGCCACCCTGATGTTGCTGCATATGAACCAGCTGACTATGGACTGAAACCTCTAAAAACCATGAGCCACAATAAACCTCTCCTTTAAACTGTGGGTGCTGGGTATTTTGTCCCAGCGATGGGGAAATGGCTAAGACAGCAGATCATTGCTGGCTCAGGCAGATGTATGGCCCTCTGACACTGGAGATGATACGTTTTTTTTCTCCTTCTATGTAGTGATTCTTTCCTTAGGTCTGAGCTCTATTTCAGAATCCAGTGTCCCAGGATTTGTTTACACACATCTTTAGAAGTTGGATCATAGTCAAAGCCAAAACAATGATTCTTATTGTTTGTAAAAATCTCTTTTATAACCTCAAAGTTGAGTCCAGGGTATTGGTTTGCATTTAGATACTATACTGATAATGTGACATTTCAGATTAGATGTGACACATGTACCCTAGAACAGACATATATTTTCCTAAACCTTATTGCTCAGAAACCTGAGAAGATACTCAATTTATGCGAAGAGTCATTCAACTCAACATACTAAATATCCCATGTGTCTATTATGCACTAGGTAGTGAAGGGGTAGGGCAAAGAGTTGACCCAGCAATATGCATGGCATGGGATCTCCCGTGAGGAGCTTTTAAGCACTGTGGACTCACAATTCAAATAGATTGCAGAGCACAGCTGCCATAAAGATTTATAACAAGGAAATATTTAAGAAGAGAGGGAAGGAAGAGAGAAGGAGAATGAAAATATCATAAAGAGATTGTCAATCTGATTTCTGTTGCTGTAACAAAATACCTGAGACTGGATAGCATATGAAGAACAGAAGTTTATTTAGCTGAGAATTATAGAGGTGAGAAAGTCCAACAGCATGGTACCGGCATCTCTTCAGCATCTGGCAAGGGCCTTGTTGCTGTACCATAATGTGGCAGAGGACGTCAAACCAATGTGCTAGCTCACATCTTTCTTCCTCTTCTTATAAAGAGCATAATGGCCCTACACTATGATTGTATCTAATTCTTGTCACCTTCCAAAGTTCCCATCTATGAATACTATTAACTTATGAATTTAGGACTGTTTCTAATACATGCACCTTTGGAGGAACACATTCAAACTGTATATGAGGTCATGAATTGCATTTTGAAGGGAAAGGTTTTGGCAGGACCCTGAACCATATTAGTACATTAGAAAAGGTCAAGTCTTGGGATTGTTCTAAATTCTAAGCCTAACTCTACCTCTGTGTCTTCAGACAAATAATTGAAATTTATTTCCAAAGTTAGAGCTTCCTCCTCACTTATAAAGAGAAGGACCTTATGAGAGTCAGTGCTAAAATGGTTCATGTGCTTGCTAAGAAACAGGATCAAGAAATAACATCTAAAAAACTGTGGGCTAGAATCTAATATTGGGTCCCCAGGAAGAACACTCTCAAATGCAAATTTATTCATTGATCATGTTCTTGGGAGCTGCACCTAGGAAGTCTGGGAAAATGCAGGACTGGGAAGAGAGAGAGACTGGACAGAGGCTTCAATCATGAGAGGGAGCCATGCAGCTGGGTGGCCATGCAGAGTATCCTGAATTGAGGTAAGCAACTTGTGCCACCTTATCAGCCACTTACTGGGTGGGACCTACTCCTAACCCAGCTAGGCAGCCCCTTTTACAGAGGCAAGTTCAAGAAAGGGACCCTCTGCAGTTGGGGGAATGAGTGCCTTAGTTCAGAAGAAGAATCTAATGGCACACTACAGTGTCCAATATAGCACATGGAACCAGTGGGCCAAGTGGATTCAAGTAGAACAAAATTCATTTCTCTCAGGGTGTGGAAGTTAATCTCGATTGGGTTGAGAGACACCTAGAATATTAATAAGGCACAATTTTGGGTGTGTCCGTGAAGAGGTTTCCAGAGATGATTGGGATATGGGACAACAAGCTGAGGGGAAGAGCTTCCCTGAAAGTTGGTGGCACCATCCAGGAGGGTGGAAGCCTGGATGGAACAAAAACAGAGGCAGGAGGGAGCCCACTGGCACAGACTCTGGCTCTCTTACTCCGTCTGCTTCCTGGACACCTTTAGATAAGCGACTTTCCTAAGCCAAACCCTTCTGCCATTCTGTTTCTGCCTCACCATGTGTCTAAAAAAATAGACCTTGACTACCTTGGACTGAAATCTTGAAACTGTGAGCCATAATAAATCTTTCCTCCTTTAATATGTTTTTCTCAAGTCACAGTAATGAAAAAGTGACCAACACGCAGGACATTCTTTCACTCTGTCTGAGGCCTGGGCCAGCCTGAAATTCAGAAGATCTTTTGCCACTGGAGACAGGAAGGTTTGCTCTGTCTCTGAAAACTGAGCTCTGTGCTGGTTCTGGCCTCATTCAACATTACCTTGAGTGCTTGCCAGTTCACTAGTGCTCCTAAAGACAACCAGGGCCCTTCCTCCTGCCTGGCTTTACTGTTACTTGTGAACTTTTTATTTCCTTGAGAGGATCAAACACAAAAGAAGCTCAAATGGCCAGTTGCTATTTCTCCAAAGGAACTAGAGAATCCCTAGAAAGCCCTAGAAATCACATTAGCTCAATCACAGGGCCCATTGGAAGGAAGGGTCAGGGCTAATAGGGGTCTTTGGCTTGTCCAATGACCTTTAGATTTAAGGTAACATTCCAAGCCAGCCTGGGCTATCCCTGAGTTCTGTGGACTCCATTATTTAGGGTTTCTGGGCAATATCCTTGAGCACATGGTCTCCTTTCCCACTATTCTCTTTGCCACAGACGTTGAAACATTTGAGCTCTTCCCCTCCTGTCTAGCCGATGGGGGTTTGGGAAACTTCAGCTTCACATTTGTCTGCCCAGGAAAACCACTTTCAAGGACTTTTTTTTTTTTTAGATGGAGTGTGAACAGAACAGAACAGTAACTGCTATTAATAATTAAATGAAAATTCTGATCTTCCTGGAGATACCCTCCAGCTTATGGCCCCACTCAAAGCCAAAGGACCAATGAGGACTTTTTAAAAATGAAAATGAACACATTGTTATCTCTGATTTTATGGGTGTCAAAGTCTAAGGTATTTTGAGTTCATACTCAAACTAGAATATTTTGCACCGTTTCTCCTTCCTGGACTCACTGGAGGAATATTCAGCAACTTGTGCAAAGGTAGAAATGGTCTGTTATTGGCAGTACTTTTCAGTAGGGAACAAATGTTGGTGCTTACTTACAAAGAAACAATTTCCCTCACAAAACAAATGTTAGTTGGTCTTTATTGAAATTCTATTGGGAGTTAATAATATCTCCACAATGAAGAAATTTCTCTATTAGAACCTTCCCCCAAAGCTCTGCCATGGGCCCCCAACTGTGATTCTGATTGTGGAGATGGACGTTGCTTCCCCTCTTTCCCCAGGCCAGCATCCCAATACTCACTAATTAGTGAAATTGGCAGTTGAACTTTCAGGCTCCTGAAACAGGGCTCAGAATGCATATGCCTTCTGAGCTTCAAGGATGTTCCTTACTGGCTTTGGTAATGGGAAACAACTGGAAACAATTCAGGTGCCCCATTATAGAGGATTGCTAAGTAAACTGTAGCAGATCTGTTCATTAGATTATGGATAAGAATGATGCTGCAAAAGTAAATTCCATAGCATGAAAACTGTCTGCAGGGTAAGCTACAGGATAATACTCATAGTGTCATCCTGTTTTGTGGACACATGTATATAGGTGGCTGAATATGTATGTACGTGACCTGAAAAATGCTTCAGCACAGCCTGGCAATTGTTTCCCCCAACAGTAAGATTATAGATGAGCTCTATTTTCTTCTTTTTGCACCTTTTTGGTTCTGATTTTTCTGTATCACACATTTCTTATCTAATTAAGGAATGAAGCATTATAAGAAAGCATGCAGAAAAAGAACTGTGGGCTGTCAACAGAAGGAGCAACCAGTTTTCATGAGCAGGAGCCCCAGCTCCCCATCTGCACTGCTCTGCCTCCGAGGAGGTCACGCACCTATCTTCCAGATGGGTGAAGCAGTGTGGCCAAGTGGAAAACCCTTTCAGACCAGTCTCTGCCTTCCATAGAGAGAGCCACAGAGTATATCTCACTCTCTGGAGCTCCTCTTCCTGTGGTCTTTGGACTCAGGCCCTGCAGGAGCACTTGTGACTCCCCAGTCAGGATGTTCATAGGTCTTGCAGGGAGAGCATCCTGGTGGCTTTGCACTCACAGGCAATGCTACTCATCCTGTGCTGCTGCTGTCCTCCTGCAACCTGAGAGCTGAACCTGGGTCAGGACAGGTTGCCCACCTAGGACCCTGTGCCCTGCATGGTTCCCACCTGTCATATTTCTAGGGACACAGGCACTTAAGAGCTGCATGGGCAGGCAAGTGTCCTGCAGAAGGCGCCCATGCGCCTCTGCTCCAGGGTACAGAACAGGGCGGGCGCCAGCCAGGGCAGGGAGGCGATGACAGTGCCGACTATCTGCAGATCTTGCTGCGGCTAAGGTTGCGTGGTTTGCAATTAGACGAAAGGTCTGGGGGCCTGCGAGATCATTTCCCTCAGCAGGTTATCATTTGGGCAGAATCAGAGGCCTGTCAGGCTCTGCAGCTCTGCCTGCTTTCCACCCTCCCCACCGGCTCCTGCTTCACCATTCAGGCATTTCTGCGCAGAACCTCTGGCTGCTGGCTCCCCTTGGACCCCAAAGTGACTGCATCTATTGAGCCAAATGTGCCCAAGGGTCCTTCCCTGGGGATATTTACCTAGCCCACAAGTTTAGGACCCTTACCTCCCCTTCCTCCTCTCACTATCACAGTTTGTGATTATGCATTTATTTGCATGACTATTGATCATTGCTTTTCTCACTAGACTATGAGACTAGGCTTTGCCATTCTTGTCTTCCCAGCACCTCCCTAGTAGACAGCATGATATACATGGTAAGCTGTCAGTAATGAGGTAAATGAATGCATGCATTGATTGCACAGCTGCCATCAGAAACCATCTAACCATAGACTGTAACAACCCCTACTGGATATGATCTGGGTTTAGCAAATCCTTAGCTGTGCGACCAGCGACAAGTTGTATGGCTCTTCTCAGATTGTCTTCTCATCTATTCTATATGGTTGTAAACAGTACTCTTACCTTGGGATTGTAGTGAAGATTAAATGAGATGGTGTCTATAAAGTGCCTGACACAGAGGATAACAGTGACTAACAGTGAATGAGTAACAGTGCCTTTATTGTTTAAGCCTCTTCCAGCCAGAGCTGGGAGGTCACCTTGGTAGTAAGGTTTCGTGGATCTGAACCTCTCCACCTACTGTGTGTCACTTTGTCCTTTCCGCTCAGTGTCCCTGGGTTTGGGGGCAGAAAAGAAAATTGGTGTCCTCTGCTATCAGGCCTCTACACTTGTAGGGGAGAGAGCACTTTGCTGGCTACCACTTGGAACTAATTGGAAGCTGCCGTGGAGCTGCCTGCCTTGAGTCAGGATCAGTGCAGGTAAGTAACCCATCAGAGAGGGGAGCTGCTCCTGGAAACCCTGCTGTGTGGGACCCCAGGTACTGACAGAAATGTGACAGTAGGCTGGCCCCTCCTGCCTCTGGGACCAGGTTCCAGGCAGGTCTGATCGCTGTGGCTCAGGAAGGGATTTGATGAGTTTTGTTTCAATACTGGTAGTATCATAGGGAGGAAGCTTTGAATGGGAAATCAGGGCTTGGAGAAACTGAATTCAGATATCATATTGGGATGCAGGATCATGCAAATGATGCATTTAAGAGTCTTCATCTGATTCCTGGGTTCTAGTAGGATTCAGGCAGGCAAAGCACCTGCCACACGCTCACAAGCTGCGGCTGAGGAAGAGCTCCTAACAGGTCTCATGATTCTGACACTTTCTCAAGTCACACTGCCTACTTCCAGTCATCAGGTCCTGGTCAAAGTGCCATGAATACAGAGAGTGACTCCCAACTTGCAGAATCATAGTTTCCCAGAGAAGCCTTATATTTAAGTAAAACGCCATCTTACTGTAAGGTCCTCAGATGTATTTGACCTCATTTTATTCAGCAAATATTCATTTATTTATTTTAATTTTATTTTTTTTATTTTAAAGATAGTAAAATCCAACAAAACATAACAGAATGAAGTCAATCAAAACAAAGCAGTAGAACTGGTACAGAACTTCGAAGAAAGATACTATGAAAACAATAGCTACTATAGTATATCTTATTTTCAGAATAGTTGACCACTCCAACAGGTATAGTAAAATCAAACCAAAAAAAGAAAAACCATAATAAAACCAATAAAAACAGAGTGTAAA
The DNA here is from genome assembly GCA_004363535.1 of Dasyprocta punctata. Lineage (NCBI taxonomy): Eukaryota > Metazoa > Chordata > Mammalia > Rodentia > Dasyproctidae > Dasyprocta > Dasyprocta punctata. The sequence goes on along the minus strand of RJWM01044862.1, from coordinate 4,538 downwards.
ATAAGGCCAAAAAAAAATAATCAGAATAAAGCAAAACAATGAGAACAATATTGGGCCTCAAAGACAAGACAGAAGAGAATCCTCCATTTTTGCTACATTGATACTGTCATCTTCCAAAGAGATGCTCAGGCTGCCAGCCCCAGGCCTGCAAAATGGACAAAACAATAGTAGCATTTAGTTGTTTTATGTACCTTAGTTGCTATCAATTTAGCTAGACCTCTGAACGAGCAGGTTGCTTTATGCGGGGTGGGGCAGAGCTTGATTCTTAGCCTGCGTGCCAGTAGGCATACGGGGAGTGGGGCAGGGGATGCATGTTTCTCTTCCTGGGGTCCACGCTGGTCACGCAGGCCCCCGGAAGGTAGACTTAGTTGTCTTCTGGTTGGAGGTGCTCAGGCCCGGCCCAGCAAATATTTATTGAGCAACTGTTATATAATCACCCAATGCACTTAGAGGTCAGGGATACAACTGTGAACAAAAAATAAAATGACGTGATGCTCACCTTCTTGGAACTTTGAGTTGGGAGACACAACAGGACAGCAGATTGGAGAGATATTAGGAGGAGCAGACAGGATTTGCAGATAAGGGAGAGGGGTGTGTCAAGGAGACTCAGCATCTCTGGTCTCAGGCCTGAGTGTCGGCTCCAGTCAGTGAGGTATGGAGGTTGACCAGGTCCTGACTTCTGATTTTGTTGCACTGAGACCCAGATCACTCTCTTGGGTCTGGACTAGTGAAGGTGGCTTATCATGAAAGGAGATTGCTCCTCTTGCTTTGCTTTTCACACATGTCCCCCTGCCCTTCCACATCTTTCTGCTATGAGTTGAAGCACATGAGGCCCTCACCAGACACAACCACCTGGCCATGAACTTTTTAATCCACAAGACCATAAGCCAAAATAAATCTCATTTCTATAATATCCAGTCTCAGGTATTTTGTTTCAACAATAGAACACAAAGCAATTCTGAGATAGCCAAGAGGAAGGGGAGTATGGAATACATGGCATGTGACATGCAGGAGAAACCAGGAGAAGGTGTCTGGAGCCATGATCTTAGAGGTGCCTATCATGGCATGGTTGATAATGAGGACAAGGAGCTGCCCAATGAACTCTTGGGTCTGCCTTCTACCAGACAGACTACAGAGTGGAGGACTAAGGAATTGTTACCCTGTGGTTCCAGAGGGCTAGGCAAAGTGCAGTTTTGCTTTCCTTATTTCTGTTTCATGTTTTCATTTGTAGGGATAGCCTTGTTACACTGTCAGTTTGAAAGTACAGAAGACATTTGTGGCAAAATTTTTTACACTATTGGAGTGGCATGCTCTGATGGATGCATGGTGACATTTTGCTTGTTTGAAACTTAAATTTTGTTTCTCTTCCATGATCTGATTAGGGGAGAATTCAACCATACTTCAGAACCTCAACAGAAAAACTTACTTAAACAGCTCTAGAAGCACTTTCTTCCTTTAATATGCTCAGCTTGGCCAACTGAAACAGTGTTTAGACTATTTTTAATCACATTAAAAAAAATCAACCTGTCTGCAGAACAGGAAAGAATTTCTTTCTTTACTGTGCTGCATAAAAGTACTTACCTTATCCTTTTCTTATGTGTTAGGTGAGTTACACGCAGTATTTTTCTTAGTCCTCCAGGTAAATAGACAGGTAGGTTGTCATTCTCTGGGCTGCTATAACAAAATATCATAAACTAGATGCTTACTAGTGACAGATACTTGTTTCCCATCATTCTGGAAACTGGGAAGTCCAAGGTCAGGTGCTGGAAGACTGAATCTAATGAAGGTCCACTTCCTGGTTGTCTTGGTTACTTTTCTCTTGTTGTTGGGACAAAATATCCAACACCCAAAAGAAAGGAAGAAAAGGGTTATTTAGCTCACTGTTTATGGAGGTTTGTCAATCAACTGGCTCCAAGGCAAGGTGGCCTGATACTGGAGCAACACTTCAAGGCAGCAGCCAGAAAAAGCAGTCAGAGCAAAACTGGGGAAAGAGCAAGCCTCTTTTCCTCCTTTATATAGTATGCAGGCCACCCCCAGCCCCCAGGGCAGATGTAGCACTCAGAAAATCTCCATGCCCTCCTTTTGGCAGGCTCAGGTTATTTACAAAGTAAGGTTCCTGGCTCCCTGCTGAGTCTCTTAATTAAACTTCTAAACTCAAATTGACACAATGTGTCAACCATAGCACTGTTTCATTGACAGTAATTTTTTTGTTGTGTTCTCTCATGGTAGAAGGGGCAAAGCAACTGTTTGGGTCTTCTTTTATAAGGGTCTGTTAGGGCTTGTGTCTAGATGTCACTCCAAAGTCTCTTGCTGTCCCAGGGGTTTTTCAGAGGTGGCTGAATCTAGAGTGTTTAATGTTGGGATTAAGGGTGCATGATTAGTAAAATTAGTCCACTGATTGGTTTAGCTACATCTGCCCCACACCCTTCATCCTAGCCTGCATTCAACATGAGGCACAGAAAGAATCTTGTCTCCTCTCCTTGTTGCCTTTGCTATCTTGTGGGCACCATGAACTGTCTGCTCTGTGATGTTCCTCTGCTAAACTACCCTGCCTTGGAGCCAGCTGGTTATAGACTAAAACCTGTAAGCCAAATAAATCTTTTCTCCTTTACCTTTGGGTGTCAGTTATTTTGTCTCAGCAACCAGAAAAGTGACTAAGACAGGCACTAATTCCACTATGAGGATCCCACCCTCACAACCTCATCACTTCCTGCTATGGTTTGAATATGATTTATTCTAGTCAAAACTCATGGTAAGTTTGGGTTGTTGATGAAACAGGATTGGAGGTGAGGCTAATGGGAGGTGTTTGCATTATGGGGACAGAGACCTTGTGACTGGATTAATATCTTTATTGTGTGAGTTTGTTCTCACTCCCTTGGGTCTAGAATGATTACCCTAAGGGAGGGTTGCTGAGAAGGAGGTTTCCCCTCCTGTTTTGCCTTTCACAAATGCCTACCTGCCTTTCCACATATTTCTGCCATGTGTCTAAGCTGCATGTGGCCCTCATCAGATGCAACTACCTGAACTTTTACTTTCCAGTCTGCAGAACCATGAGATAAAATAAACTTGTTTTCTTCATAAATTATTCAGCCTCAGGTATTCTGTTATAGCAACAGAAAACATACTAAGATACTTCTCAAAGGGTCTACTTCATAATCACTTCACATTGGGGATTAGATTTCAACATGTAAATTTGGGCTATGTGTATGGGGGAGTGAGCACACAAGTGTTCTTACAGTACCACAAGTGTAATTGCTTTATTTTATTCCTCCTGTCTATCTCATATACCTTTCTGCAGCTCAGTTGCTTTTCCATCTGCTTTCCCATCTGTCACCCAGAACAAGACCCAGGATTCCCTCTCATCCATAAGGAATTCTGTAGAAATGGTGATTAGGCAGGTGGTAAGTATTTTAGAGGGGAAATATTAATGTGAAACTTTCATATTCTGTATAACTACTTATATTCCAGAGGGTCTAGAGTTAAATTTTTTAAAAATCATACAAAGAAATTAGAATTGCAATCAACATTTATCAAACTTTATTAATGAGAAAGTACTTTCAAGTTTCAATTTAATGAAGAAAAAATAAAAGATTGAGAGATTTAACTACAAAAACATTCTAATAAGGTAAACCAAAACTGCATAAAAAGATTCCCCAACTATGACAAAAGATTATTAGAGTTAATATATTATGAATCTATTCAAACTGATAAGAAATCACCACGTTAACATACCCATAGGAATAAAACTACCTTCTCCAAAACGAAAATAAATAGCATTCACTTTGAAAAAGCTCTTTAAATTTACTAAAACAGTCAAAGAAATAAAAACTAAAACATCAAAGAAATACATTTTAACATCAAGTTTACATTTTAAAATGAGAATTCTGTGCTTAGCAAGAGTGCAGAAAAATAGAGAACATGCTGGAAGAAACTTCCCTGGCCATTTTTTCCTGGAAACCAACTTAGTAATATCTAAAACATTTATATCCATTAAATCAAGAGCTGCACTTCTGGGAATGTATCCCAAGAAAGTAATATAGAATGCAAAAGAAAAGCTTTATGATCAGAGATGTGTACTGCAGTGTTATTTACCAGAGAGAACAAAAAGGAAGCTACAGAAGTATCCAGGTCTTGAGGAATATCTTACAATTCCTGTGGAATGGGGTGGAATATAGCCTCAGATAAAAAAAAAAAAGCCCTTTAAATTTCATAACCAAACCAAAGATTACTAGCTTCCTCTTTGTTATAAATGTTTTTTTTTTGCTGTTTTTTTTTCAAAATTTCCTTACAAAGCTTTACTGAGGTGTAGCTGACATACAATAATGCCCATGTTTCTTTTTTTTTTTATTTTTTTATTTTATTTGAGCGAAGAAAAACAAAACAAACAAAAACTACAACAACAACAACAAAAAAAACGACATATATAGTAAAAACAACAAGCAAAGGAGACAAGCAAACAACTAGCGTAAATACACAACATTGCAGGTTTACAAAGCCGGAAGATAGAAGCTTGACAATGGTTGCAATTTGCGCATCGT
>RJWM01044861.1:0-13072 GCA_004363535.1 Dasyprocta punctata | reverse complement strand
ATTGTTTTACTGTTTTCAATGTGCAAGAGCAACGGGGTAAAAACCTGGCAATTCTTCTGACCTCCAACTTGATTTTGATATATTAAATTATACTTATATTTACCTGAGTTTAGCATTATTTTTGTGATTAAATACACAATTTATATTTTAATTTGTTGCTTGTAAGATTGAATATACTTGAGAATTTTAGTGAAAATTTCAATCATAGCATTTTCCACAACTCCTCAATTACATTACTACATAAGACAAGTTTTTAAAAATAATAATCAAAGAACTTAATAGCCTTAGAGTGGCTAAAGTATCCATGATGTTTTGGAACATGACCCCTTTTCACAGGAAAGTCATCAAAGGAGGATGATGTGCATCTAAGAAGATACTGAAAAGTTGTTTCTTACACTGTCTTTTTGATTTAAAAATATAAGTAAAATCATATTTTATATTACTTCTGAATCATAGGTTATTTTTCCCTCCAAAATATTTGTGTGGAAAGTATCTATTCTAGGATAATTTATATAATATTTGAGACAATAATTATAGCTAATCTTGGCATTACTAGAATGTTCTATGGGTTGCAATAACCATAAAAAAGCTCAATACTATTATAGTAGGTGGTCATTACATCCTATCTGCGCATAATGAAGTGGATGCTTCTACTTATTTTAATTGTCTAATTTTGTCCAACTATTTCTTAGAGGTACAGATTTTCAAGCATTAGGAACTATCCCATAAATCCATCCTGTAGCAGTCAGCTAAACAGAAAAGTTCTACTGAATTAAGGAAGAAATGTAACAATATTTATTTAATTTTTTAGAATACACATTACTTAGTAAGTGACTTATATTTCTAGATTTATATTTCCCACTGGTTAACGTGAAATACAGGTATACCTCCAGTATAAAATATAAAAAAAGAGATGATCAGAACTTGCAAAAGTGTTGGAAGAAGAGGGAAAAAGGAGAAGGAAAAGGATTCAGATATTATGTGTATGTGAATCTCCTTCCAAAGATGAATGCATTATTTCTGTATCACAAACATGGACTAATACAGAATTTATTGAGATGAGCCATGTATGTAAAGAAAATTCCCACAATGTACATTTTCATTAAGTAGTGCAAACGTATAGTAATAAGCATAAAAATAATATAGAAAAAATTTAAAAAGAGAGATAAAAACATTAATAAATGTTTAAAAAAACAAAATACTTTCCGACTTCCTTAGTATCTTTAAGGGACATGGAAAACAAAAGTTGTTTTCACTTTTCTGCAATTAGTAGAAATACCTGCCTCATTCATCATCAGATTGTTTCACATGAAATAAGTGAATCTCAAATTCACAGCTGATGCCAGTGAAAAAATTAAGTAATGCATGTTTCCTGAATGAAAATAAAAATAATACTGAAATACTCTATCCACAAGTACCAGAATATTGGAAATACCTTAAATATCCAAAAATACATATTACATATATATGCATATATATTATGCTACAAAGTGGAATGCAACAGTTATTAGGCTGGTCATATGCATAGGTAAATATATCTGTATCTACATATTTTTAACACGGCATGTTATTGAACAATATTACATCACCACTCATTTTGTTAAACAGAAAATTTATATGAATGAAACGAATATTGTCTGTCTACGCTAATCACTAAAATATGATAATAGCCATTAAAACTCAGGTGACTGCTTATAAATTTTGCTTTAAATTAAAATCTTTAAAATGATTTGATATAGATAGCTTATGATTGAAACTCGAATATAATTCTTTTAGCAATCTGTATTGATTTTTTTCAATAATTTGAATTTGTAGAAGAATATAAATCTCACACAGGTATGTGAAGAAACGCATGTGTCCCTCTTTCTGCATCTATCATCATAGCTATATACAGGACAGAGTGCCAAGTCAGCAGGAAGCTACCCCTGGAATTAAATGAGACATTTTGCTAATAGCAATGCTGACTATTCACACTAAGTTTGTGTGAATAAGTTGGTATGGACAAGTCTTACACTATTTTCAAATCCTGTCTTTAAGAATGGGGAGGAGGGGTGCGGGGATATAGCTCAGTGGCACCAGAGCCTGTCAGGCAGGCACCAGGTCATGAGTTTGATCCTTGGTACCAAAAAATAAAATAAAATAAAATAATAAAGCTAAGAATGTGTGATTAGGGCCAAGAATTTAGCTCAGTGGCTCAAGTGGTTGCCTGGTAAACACAAGGTTGTGAGTTTGATCCCTGGTACAAAAAAAAAAAATGCATCATTACTGTAATCTTAAAAGTTGCAAATAAAAAATTGTGTATTCATTTAGGTTATATTTCTTTGTAAAATTATTAACTTTTTTGACTATAAGCATTTAAATTCATCATCATTTAAAATACCTAGTGAGTATAAATGTTAATTGTTACAAGGCATCTCTACTGAGCAAATCTCCATTTAGTTAGGAAAAGAAGACATGGTAATGGGAATTACATGCTAGTTGGTGTTGTGGAGCAGTATCCAGGGTAAACAGATGCTAGTACAGACCATCAGCTGCTTGTATATGGAAAAGAGAAATTCAGCCAATCTTCTTTTCCTTGATGCCAAAGTATGGCTTAAATGGTAATATGTGACAGTTGACCTCAGTTGCCATCTTGAGTGGCGTGAGCCCAGCCTTTGGCGGAGTATAGCACAAGTCTGGATGCGTCCAGGTTTGTCGTGGAGGCTTGATTCTGAGGACAGCATCTGGTCCCCAGCCCCATCCTCCCTGCTGGTGTTTGCCTGTACTGTTTCTTGGCCTCTCTAATGTGAGGAAATTAGCTTCCCCAGGCTCCCATAGCATGAGTTTCCTACTATGGACCCAGAGGATCAGGGACTGAAACTTCCGAAAGTGGAACCAAATGAAACCTGTCCTCCTTTAAGTTCTGGATGACAGGCATTTTCAATAGCAACAAGGAAACTAGTAGAGTCATATATTTTGTTTTCTTTGTTTTAGTTTTGAATTTTAATTCTCATGGCACTGAAAGATATTTTATGATATTACCAATATGAAAGAAAACCAGTATGTAAGAAATTACCAGTATATAAGAAAACGTCAAAGGTGATAATTGTGAGATACATTACATCAATATATATTAATATACATAAACACAATACTCCTTCATCAGCGAAAGCAACCAGAATGAAACCATATTTTTGAGGCAGATTAAATGTTGCACACTGGCAAAGAATTCCAAAGCATTAGGCATACTGTCTGGATTGGAGAGAGAGAGAATTAAAACTATAGTAACAGCACATAGGGACAACTGGATGCCAAGGCAAATGTTTTGGGAGCAAGTGAAATATCAGCCCTCCAAAGTTGAGATTCTCTATTTCATTTGGCCAGATACTTTCGAAAGACAATTGGAAGTTATTTTTAAGAGCAGGTCTCATTTCTAAATCATTTTCTTTTCCCTCAGGTTTGAATAGAGTCATGGAAAATTCAAATGACACCAGAGGGGTGACCTTCATCCTCCTAGGACTCTGATCAAACCCAGCTGCACCAATTCCTGTTTTCTGTGGTGCTCCTGATCTTCCTTGCCTCCCTGGTGGGCAGTGGTCTTAGGAGCCTTCTCATCAGGGAGGACCCCGCCTGCACACGCCCATGTACTGCTTTCTTAGCCAGCTCTCCCTCATGGACAGGACACTGGTCACCTCCCTCATTCCCAGGAAGTTTTTCACTCCCTGCTTCGCATGCTCGCCATCTGCCGGCTGTGGCGCGCAGCTCTGCCTGTTTCTTGCCACGGATGGCGGTGGAGCTTCCTCTCAGGGGCCCTGTCCTGTGATCGCTCTGAGGCCCTCTGCGCGCTGGACGGGTGGATGCAGGCCGGCGGCCTTGAGCTCCCCCTGCCGCCGCACCTGGAGATCGCCCACTCCTTCCGGGAGACCAGGCCTGGTGTCCCAGGCCAGCGCCCACAGGGCGACCTTTAACTCCTCCGTGCTCCTCCTGTTGAGCCGCCTCATGCACAGCGCGAGGGTTCAGGAGGTCAGGAGGCGTTGAGAAAGCAGCTGCAGACACACGTTGTGTGATTAGGAGGGAAGAAAATTTGTCAAAGTAAATGCGGCGGACTTTTACAAAGTATTTGTTTATTTATCCCATTGCAGTTCTTTCTGTGCATCAGTTTATTTTGCTCTTATTTTGCCTTTTTTTTATTAAGTAAATGAATGAAAAGTTATTATTTTTCTATTGGCATCCTTTTGGGCTGTGTTTAGTCTTAAAATAAGAGCATTAGCAATAAAAGAGTGATCAGGGATCTGACTAGTGAACAAAGTGTTACACTTTTATCTATAAAATTTGTATTTTTCTTTTATTTAGAAGAGATTTTTATTTCAAATAGATGTTTTCAACTTTTTTTTATTAGTACGTGTTTGCAGTTTGAATTCATTGTGGGGAATTGGCACATAACATACCTTAATTCTTTTTGAATTTCCTGTAAAACATTAATGGTAGTGGCCAAAGGTGGTTCCCAAACTGCAATTTACAGGAAAGAAAAAGGAAGCTAGAGATTAAAAGGAAGAAAGAAAAAACAATAGGGACCACTTTAATATTATAATGAAATAAATTCCAAGGAAATAAACAGCAAACATAAATCTTATAGTTTTAGGAAATACATGTTAAATGTTTTTCAGGAAAAGTTTTCTGAGGTTCCTTACAAATGAAAAAAAAATCTTTAGAACAAGTAAGCAGGTTTGACTATACAGATCTCAATGTGGATATTTGCAACATGAATAAAAGGTACATGCCTTCATTAATGAAACAAGTGTCATAATCAAAAAATAATTTACACATTTTTGCCATATTGTTGAAAGACATAACACTGTAATCCACAATAATTTCAAACAAGCACAAATAGTCAAGTATTTTAATATGCTAAATGGCTATTCACTTTTATTAATTTTTAGACAAATGAAAATAAATCATCACCAATCATGAGGAAGTATTAGAGGTTGCAGGTTTTTCTTCCTTGTGATAAATGACGATGTTTACCAAATTTCCTTTGAAATAAAAGAACATCTGATGAATATCAGTAAGTAAAATTCAAGTGTTGTTCCTTAGCTTTCAAGGGTCACAAGATTTCATTTCCTTTGGATCATCCTTGTAGTTCAAATTCTTAAGTAAAATTTTATATCAGACTATCAGTTCACTCTTAAATCAATTAACATATAGTAAAAAGAGATAGGCACTTTGTATCTCTGGAATGCTCTTCCTCATCATTTCAAAATTTAATTCTGAAACCTAGGAATCGATAGTATATCATAGACCATGTCATACATATTCTTCAATCTTTTTCTATAAATTGTAACAGTGACATATAGATAACAGTCCTAGGTTTCATGAAGTGATCTCTTTTTGTCAGTGGTTATATACATATAGTAAGTCCCTGAGATATGAATGTGTTCTGTTCCAAAAGAACACTGCGAGTCAGACAAAGTGGACTTATACACCTCTGACATAAATGCACAACATATGTTGCTTTGTGCTTCCTGGCAGTCCCCTCCACATCAACACTGCTTTTCCTCTTGCTTCTGAACATCCTGGGCTCTGACTGAGCACTGCACTACTGCATACTATGGCACTTTGTGTATGCACATAGTGGCTCTGCCGAGACCCGCACAGCTCTTGAGGTTCCTGGGGTGAGAATGGTGAAAGGCACCAAGAAGGTCAAGAAATAAAGATGAAACACAGAAATCTGGGAACAGGTGGAGCCCTCTCTCTGGATGTTAGGAAAGCAACTGCCTGTTCGCTGTAAGGGCCATTATTTATACATTCAACAACTTAATGTCACATAACACCCGTTGCCTAGTAATCTGCATGTATGGCAGCATAAGGGTATGATGTTTTGGGGCCGGAGTTACTTCTTTTTGTGACTAGCTCCAGGCAGTCTTTGTTCTCCCACAGGCTGGTCCACCCCTTCAGGTGTGGTCAATTTCCAGCTTCAGTGGCTTCCAACAGTGGCACAACTGTGACAATGTCTGGCAGACATGTGAGCTACTTCTGTGTTTTATTCTCATGAAAGAATGTTCATAATGTGAGGGTTTTCTGACTCCAAAGTAGTATGAGCTTGGAAAACATGTTGCCTCTCCTGGATGAAGTGCACTCAGAGTCTCTCCAGATATAGAGTGAATTCCTTCTCTCATGCCAGGTCTCTGAAGTATTTAGGTTGTGTATCTTCAAAGGGTCAGCACCATACCAGCAAATCCTGCAGGACTCTCATCCTCAAAACTACACCTTCCACCTCTGGTTGTGGATTCAGACAACAGGTACTGGGGGATTTTCTTTTTCTGAGATGCTGTTTTCTCCAGTCTCTGAGTTTCATCAGGTTTGAGTTATCTTCTGCAGAACTCCAGTGTTCTTCCATGGTCACTAAATTTGTCCTGCATCCACAAACTCACTGCTTGCGTTCTTGCTCAAGGAGAAGTAAGCAATCGTTGCGTGCCTCTATTCTGCCATCTGCATTTGCTTTTGGAAAGGGTATTTTAAATTAGTAGGGTTCCTGTAGAGCAATAGCAAACTCACTGAGATACCCTTCACAATAGTCAAGAAAAATGAGATATTTAGGTATTTACGTAATTGAGGAAGTGAAAGACCTCCGTAACGAAAACTGTACTACTCTGAAAAGGCCAGGGATTTAGCTCAGTGGTGTGAGTGCCTGCCTGGAAGGCATGAGGTTGTGAGTTTGATCCCCGGTACAAAAAAATAAATCTTTACTATGAAAAAGGAGATTGAGGGTGATAACAGAAATTGAAAAGATATCTGCTTTCCTGGATAGGCAGCACCACTATAGTCAAAATGGCCATACTTCCAAAATTTTGTACACATTTAATGCAACCCCAATCAAAATAACAACAATATTCCTTACAGAAGTAGAAAAGGCAATCCCAAACTTCATATGGAAACATAAAAGACCTAAAATAGCAACAACTCTGGGCAACAAGATCAAGGCAGGGGCATCACAATCCACGACTTCAAGTTATACCACAATAATACAGTGAGAAAATACCATAGCACTCACAGACCAAATAAAAGAAAAAAAAAAAAGACTTGTGGATTGTGGATCAGTGGAACAGAATAGAAGATATAGAAACAGCTTTAGGAACATTCAGCTATGTTATTTTTGACGAAGTTGCCAAATTCTTTCCTTGCAGGAACAATAGCCTCTTAAACAAATCGCTCTAGGAAATCTGGCTATGCGCATGCCCAAGGTTGAACCTAGATCAATACATCTCACCATGCACTAAGGTAAAATCAAAATGGATCAAAGATCCAAACATCTAAGTCTTCAACACATAGATGTAGGCAAAGATTTTCAGAACAAAATACAGGTAGCACAAGAAATAATACCAAGAGTCAACAAATGAGAGCACATTAAATTAAAAATCTCTGTGCAGCAAAGAATACCACTGACAGAGTGAAGAGTCAACTTTTTGAATGTGAAAAAAACATTTCAGCTACTCCACAGACAAAAGACTACTACACAGAATATCTAAAGGACTAAAAAGTATTAGATCTCACAAATCTAAAGACTCAGTCAGAAAATAGGCATCTGAAGTGGATAGTTCTAAGATTAAGAAATACAAATTTCCAGTAAATACACGAAAAAATGTTCAACTTTGCTGTGCATTCAAGAAATGGAAATTAAAACAAAACTGAGATTCCATTGCACTCCAGAAAGAATGGCTTTCATCAATAAATCAACAGTAACAAATTTTGGCGGAGCTGTGGGAGCAAAGGAAATTTTCTACCATGCTGTTATGATTGTAAAGTAGCACGTCTCTGTGGAAATCATTATGGACATTCCTCAAAATATGAAAAATACAAATTCCATTTAACCCAACTATTTCCTCTCTAGTTATCTTAACAAATGATTTAAAGACATCATACCACAAGGCTCTACACATACCTATGTTTATAGCAGAGCAAGTCATAAAATCTAAGTCTTGAAAAACAGCCTAAATGGTTATCAACAGAAGAACGAATTAAAAAATCTGGTATCAATACACAATGGATTATTACTCTGCAATAAAAAAGATAAATTTGAATTATTTTCAGGAAAATGGATGCACTTTGAAAGCTTAATTTTAGATAAAGTAATTGAGACACACCAGCTTAAATATCATATGGTTTCTCTAATATAAGAAAAAATGTATATGTATATTTGCTAGAAAAAAAGAGATAACAGAAAAGATCAAACAGTGTAATTCAGTGCAGATAAAGTAACTAAAGGTGTAGCTTGACTTTCTAAAACTGTCTTTGATGGTTCATATGTCTTTTGACCCACTAATCTGGTTTTAAATCTGTATATGTAATAATATATAAATAATAAACTTTCTAAGTTTTTATAAAATAAATAAATGAATCCCTTGCTGGAAAAATAAAGGGGTTAAGGTGAGGGAGTAAAATACAAATTGAAATGTGTTATATACATGTAATTATTATGTACTGTAAAAATGTACTAATAAGAGTGAAACATGACACATTATCACCAGAATATAAAAAGGAGAAAGAAAAAATGAGCAAAAAGAATTATACAGAGTAAACTTGAAAGAATAGAATACCATCCTCTATTCAACTAGAGTCTACCCCAAGCTTGAGGATCTATCTTACTTTTACACATAGAAGTTTTCAAATTTAACTGATCACAAGAGATATAGGCAGGCTCTGCATGCTGGTAGAGGAAGCAGTTCAACAGGAAGACATCACAACTATAGGTATATTTCCTCCAGATGTTTTCAAATCCAACTTCATAAAAAAACTTGATATAAAAGAACACATAGACACAAATAAAATCATGGTGTGCTATTTCAATAACCCATTTGTAGCTTGCCTGCAAGCCACAATCTGCAGGGTAGTACCTGGAGGGAGAATGGGAATGAAACAGGGACAGGAGGAGAGAGAAACGAGACAGGACGAACAATTCCGATCAAGTCTCATTTATTAAAAGATGTATATGGCATTTATAGAAGAGGGGGCGGAAGCTGTCATCCTGTGGGGAGTGTCATTTCCGGGTTAGGCTGGAGAGGATCCTGGGAAATGTAGGCTGACGCATCGGATGCCCACAGGCGAGAGGGGCGGGGCAGCAGCTGTGAAGCTTTACCACTCTCTACACCCATTCCCACATACAGTCAGGTTAAATAAACAATTTCAAACAATAAATACTAAGGTTAAACCACTCCACTGAACACCTGAAATTAACAGATATCTATGATGTATTTCATGCACCAGCAACAGAACATATAGTTTTCCTTAGAAACACATGGCATTTTTTTCAAAATAGATCATATTTAGGCCAAAGGATAGTGACATAAATGTGAAAGAACTGAAATAATCCCCTGTGTACTATCAAATCATAGTTTAAAAAAAGGTAGAAATCAATGGCAAAACTAACAACAGCAAATATGAAAACACATGAAGATTAAATAATGCATTCTCCATATAAATAGATGAAAGAAGTATCAAGGAAGAAATAAAAATGATCCAAGAATCAACAAATATGGAAAGTACAAGACACAGCCAGATCTGCCTCTGCTTGCCAGCCACCACCATCGGAAGGTTTGCTTCCCGTGGACAGCCATGGCAAGCAGTGAGACGCAGTCAGATAAGCTCTGTGCACCCACAGGCCACCATTGGAAACCCTTGCTTCCTTCTGGCAGTCAGCACCCACTGGGAGAATCAGACAAACACACCCCTGTGTGCCTGCAGAGTTCCAGTGTAGACATAAGAGTTCTGAGAGAAGAAGCAGCCCCAACACCACACACTCCTGGGCGTCAGTGAAGCCCCACTGTAGATGCATAGGTCTGGAGAAGCCAACTCCATGTCCTGCTACCTCCCTGGGAAGCTAGGTTCAGAGAAACCCAGGTGCCTATCCCATTCCCCTATACTGCAGAGGGACAGCCAATGTGGGAAGTGCCTGAGACCTCACAACTGGCTTGTTGGGAAGAACCCAGGAGAATCTCAAGACAACAACCCTGGGAGTTACAGGAATGGAAGAAAATGGAAGGCACACACCTGAAATCTGCAAGAGGATAGCAATTGACATAAACAATTTCATGAGGCTATAAAAGCAATCAGATCAAAAATAATGTCTCAGGTAAAAGAAGAAATAACAAGCATAATGAAAGTATTGCTGAGCATATCTAAAGAAGACATAGATAAAAAAAGAGGAGCATAGGAAAATGATGGAAGCCTTGAATCAATAATATTGGAAGGAATTACAATGCATGAAACAGTTTCAAAAAGATATTCAGGAAATTAAAAAGTTAATAAAATTTGGCAAAACTGCTTGAAAAAGACTGAGAATAGACTTTCAGACCTTGAAGACAGAATCACAGTTAGACATCATAAAAGGAAAGATCTCTGAAATATAATAACAAGCCCAGAAATAACAATTCAACAGCTGCAAGACAATGCAAAGAAAAATAATTTAAGAGTGACAGGTATCATCCAAGAAGCAGCGGTCAATACAAATGAAATAAAAAGGCCATTTATAGAAGTAATAGCAGAAAACTTCCCAAAAATAGGTAAAAGATTGTCATACAGATAAGCAAGGTATATAGGACTCCAACTAGCCATAACCAAAGTACATCTATACCCAAACATACAATAATCAAGATTCCAGAAATTCAGCACAAGAACAGAATATTAAAAGCTGCTAGAGAAAAGAAACAGATAACCTATAAAGGAAAGCCAATCACAATCATGGCAGACTTGTCAACACAAACCATCAAGTCAAGAAGAGTTTGGAGTGAAGTGTTTCAAATCCTGAAAGAAAACAACTTTCAACCCAGATTGATGTACCCTCCAAAACTGTCTTTCAAAATTGATGGAAAAGTAAGATAACACCATGATAAAGAACAAATGAAGGAATTCATGATCACCAAACCAACACTACAGAGAGTGCTGAAGGATACTCTAGAGAGAGATAAAGATGACCACGGTTCCAGGAAAAGCAGCAGAGGAGGATCGTCCAACAGGACAGGCAATTGAATGAAGGGGGAAAGTGGAGGGCCAACAGCAAGAAAATAGAATGCTAGAGATGAACCAATGTATGCCACTGTAACCATTAAAGTAGATGGCCTCATTTCATCAATAAAAAGAAACACAGGGAGAATGAATCAAGAAACAAGATCCACCAATATAGTATACAAGAAACACATTTAACTCAAAAGGAAATTCATAGACTGAAAATCAAAGGAGAGAAAACACATGTTCCACATGTCAGGAGATAGAAAAAAAAGCAAGGGTAACTTGCCCATAAACCACCAAATGTATAAGAAAGGTATGGTATTTTCATGCAATGGAAAGCTACCCAGCTATAAAATAGGACAATCTGGAGGCTCTTGTGGGTAAATGAATGCAGCTGGAGATCCTGTTCACGGGTGAAATGCTTTGAACTCATGCGGGTGAACACTGAGTTATCTCCATTGCATAAAAAACTGAAGGAGTTACTGGGATCCAAAAAGCATGATAGATATTATGAAAGTGATAAAGGAGGAAACACCCAGAAAGGGAAAGTGGAAACCACTGTTAATTTCTTATTGTTTGTTTTGAACTCTTCATGTTCATAATTTTCTTCGGTTTGGTTTTGTTCTGTGCTGTTTTGTTAGATTTTACTGTGTCTAATGTTATGGGCAGCTATTTTATAGATAACAGGATCTATTATGGTAATCATTGATGGTTTCCTCTTATCTTGTTTTGGAGTCCTATAATGTTTTTATTCTTTTGTTTAACTGGTTTTATTCATTTTGTTTTGTTTGATTTTATTACGTGTGATGGTATGGACAGTTATCTTGAAGAAAAGAGGACATTATGGTAGCCAATGTTGATTTCCTACTCTCTTGTTTTGAAGTCCTGTAATGCTTTTATTCTTTTGTTTTGACTGGTTTTAGTCTGTTGTGTTTTATTTGATTTTATTACGTATGATAGTATGGATGGCTATTTTGAAGAAATACAAGAGACTGTATAGTAACCCTTGTTCACTTCCTGTTATCTTGTTTTGAAGTTCTATAATGCTTTCATGCTTTTGTTTTGATTGGTTTTGTTCTATTTTGTGTTGCTTGATTTTCTTATGTTTGAAAGTATGGACAGCTATTTTGAAGAAAACAAGAGACATTATGGTAGCCATTGTTCATTTTCTGTTGTCTTGTTTTGAAGCTCTGTGTTGCTTGCATTGTTTGTTCTGATTTGCTTTGTTCTGTTCTGTTTTGTTTTACTCACTTTAAAATAAAAATGATTTCAAAAAGTACAACATAGCAAAACCAACATGATACCATGCACATAGTTCTAAGACTGAAGTTTACATCTATCAATAAAGAATAAACAAATTCCAAATAAATAACCCAATAATGTATCTTAAGGTCCTAGAAAAAAAGAATGTTCTAAATCCAAAAGTAGTAGTAGAAAATGAATTATAAAACCAAAGCAAAAATGAATAAAATTGAGTATAAAAGAAACACAAAAGCTCAAAGAAAGAAAAACTTGCTTCTTCAAAATGATAAATAGGTGTGAAAAATCCTTAGCCAAACTTGCAAAAAGAAGGAAGGAAAAAACTCACGTCAATGGAATTAGAAATAATAGAGGAAAAGTTCTGATGCAAATAACCAAAACCCAACAGCACAGCAGCAATGCACGCCTAGGTGGATCTTCTCTGTGAGGTTTTGCCAATAAGAGTACAGTCTGCATTTATTGTTGGTGTTTTCATAGATTTAAACACAGAAGGATACAATCATTCTGTAAGAGAAAAAAATGGAAATACTTAGCAAATAGTGTCAAAAAGCTGCTGAATTAGTGTAGCTTTGATAATCTCAAATGAAGTTCAAGAAAAAAGTTGAATGCTACAATGAAATTCATGTATTTTTATTGACAATTTTGACAAGAACTGAAATCAGCAGCGTACTGTTTGAACTTTTGTCCTACTGGATTTTGAAATAATGCCAGAAACTTCTTACTTTGCTCATTTGTGCATTTTTTTTTTTTTTTAATTTTATTTAAGCGAAGAAAAACAAAACAAACAAAAACTACAAAAACAACAACAAAAAAATGACATATATAGTAAAAA
>RJWM01044860.1:0-13130 GCA_004363535.1 Dasyprocta punctata | reverse complement strand
TTTAGAGCTTTAGTCAACTTTGATTAACTGAGTAAATCCAAAGAAAATGTAGCTCATTGACAATACCTTTAGAGGCTGCTATTAAATGAATTGGAAATGTAACTTTGTGTATAACTTTTCTTAATTAGTTCTTGTAAAAGTTGCAGTATTGATTGCAAATATAGTCAACTATTAGAAGCCATCAGTGTTTTAAATTAATGTAACTGAGTTTCTGTGATATATAAATTATATTCTGATCACTTAAATTGTTTTAGGTTTGCACATAAGATTATAGTAGCTCAATTTTATTTTATTTATTTATCTATTTATTTATTTATTTTTTGTGGCTTGAACTCACAACCTCGCGCCTGACAGGCAAACTCCCAGCTGTAGTTTTTTGAGGCAGGGTCACACTATGTAATTCAGGCTGGGCTTGCTCACGTTGTAGCCCAAACCGGCCTCGAACTCACAAGGATCCTCTTACCTCAGCCTCCTGAGTGCCAGATTAAAGACGTGCGCCACCATGCCCAGCTTTCAATTTTTTTTAAAATTTCCTTTTACCTAATTTTTGATAGTGAGTATAATAGTTATCAAATTTGTATGACCTGCCCTTTGCTTCTTAAAATGCATATTTGTTAAGTCAGTTCTCATTAATAAATTACTCTTGAGTCTGCCAATGTAGAGTCTGCAACGTTGCTGTTGTAGTCAAGGAAAGAAATCCCTGTTGACTCTAAATTTAAGGGAGCTGTTCGGGTTTAACTTTTGATTACAAAACTGATGACGTAGCCGGGCGTGGTGGTGCACACCTTTAATCCCAGCACTCGGGAGGCTGAGGTAGGCGGAGCGTTGTGAGTTCGAGGCCGGCTTGGGCTACAACGTGGCACAAGGCCGACCTGAGCTACATAGTGCTACCCTGTCTCAAAAAAAAAAAACCAGGGTCGGGAGTTTGGCTCAGCGGCTTAAGCGCCTGCCCTGGCAAGTGCAAGGTTGGGAGTTCAATCCCCAGTGCCACAAAAAAAAAAAAACAACTGATGACGTATGAACCTAGATAATAACTATCCCATCATATGGTAGAGATTGAAACTAAAATGATCGCTTAAAAACACGCCTGTTATTTGCTGAATTTTACTTTTTAATTGATTGAATGATTCTGTGCCAGGAAATAAACTAGCAAATCATTCTTTATCCCTCATCCATGAGGAGGATATATTGCATTTCTTTCTTTGCAGCTCTAGAGCAGATGCATCCAGCAGCTGGGATTCCAAGATTAGTTTGTCCAGAATGCGAAAGCCTATCATAGAACTGAACTATTAGGTTGACCCAGTTTTTGCAGCTTCCAGTTATTATACTATTCTCTACAATACTATGAATTAATATCAACATTATTATGTTGCTAAGTTTGGAGTTACATTTGTCTATCCCCATTCAAAGAAACTGTTGAAAAAGTGAACTTCTAAGACTTTAAATTTTAATCCGTTATAACAAAGTACGGAACTTCAAAGCCATTCTTATTATTTAAATATATCTCAAACACATTTTAATTGAACTGTAGTTTTATGTCAGACAACATTTTAGCGTTCAGGTAACTCAATTATTTCCTTCATTTATGTTGCAAACATAAATCAGATTTTAGTGTCCATTCATAAGCTAAGCTAATATTTAATGTTCTTTATTATGATAAATGTGTTTTTGCAATAGAAAGCAATTAAGGATCTCCATTAATCTATAATAATGTTACAGACTTTAGAAACAGTATCATAAATTCATAGTAATATTTAGGTCAAACGTCCTGTTAATAAAATCCACATTAACCTGGAAAATTTTCAGACTGTTGTTCAGTGCTTCAAATAATTGTGTTTTCGAATAAGATTTATATAAACCACCTCCTGAGAGTTTTCTTACCAACATTATACTGTTTTCTCTAGGGAAAGTATGAAATCTTAAGAGTGACAGGATTGGGGTTAGAGCTGTGTAAATATGTATTGCCAAAATTGGTAACAGTCAGTGTATCTAGTTGCCAAACATTGCTAACTATTTAGGACCCACATATTTACCCAGGTCCCTCCCAGACCAATCTGTAGGCATCAATATTCTGAACCTCTCTCAACAGATACTGTATCCATCCTAGACTTCATTTATAGTGAAAAGAAAAAAATAAAATAAAATAGTTTCAGACCAGATACCATGCAGAGATCCCAGGCAAATTGACATTCTAAACATATTTTGTCTACTTCTGTATATTATGTGAAAACATTAACCTAATCTTAATAAGAAGGAAATTAATCATTATCATTCTTTAGAAGTAATTAATTCTCACAGATTGTCTGATGTCAACCTATGAATCAACTCTTTTAAGGCAACTCATTGTTAACTAAATGAGTAATATGTCTACTAAAATACAACTATTTATTTATAAATTTCATTATACTGTGCATATGTGTGTATATTCAAATCCAAAAGAATTTGAATAATAAAGTATTATCTTGCATTCCACGTACACATACCCTAGTGAATACTGAATTATAATAAGTTGCTTACACGTCTGTTTTTATGTGTCCATGAACATTATAAGCTCCTAAAGGAAAATGAAATGTCTTTTTCACTGTTGTATTCCCATAGTTAGTAAAATACTTGCACATAAAAGGCAGTCAATACACTTTTGTACATTAATGACTTTGAAGTTTGTCCTCACATTCTGATTCCTGTCTTCCTACTTTGAAAAACACAATGTTTAAATTTATTATAACTCTATACTGTTTCTAGTACCTTTTTTCCTCTAGAATTCATGAATTCTTTAGAAGATTTTATATCCCTCTGCCAGTGAAACATACCTACCTACATCCTCCTTTTCATAATTCTTATTTCCAAATGTCTTAGCCAACTCCAAGATGATTATTCTAGCCTTCTTCAAAATATTCCCCTCTCAGTGCATATTTCCCAGTGTCTTAATCAACTCTGTGCTGAACAGTCAAGTCATCTTCAAATATCTTTAAATACAGAGGCTGGTGAAATTCAGATAGACCCAGAATTTCATAGATCCCAGAAGCCAAGAACATGATTAGTTAAGGCCTACCTGAAGCCTCTAGAAACCCAGTGGTAGCAACTTCAATGTTCTTTGATTATTCATAAGCAGTTGCAAAGGTTCTGGTTGCACAGACATAATTTCTTTGTTCCAGCTTTCTCTTTTTCATCCCTAAGTCACACATTGTAGGACTGTCTAGTTTTTAAGTCGTTTAATGAGGAAGGATCATTCAAAGCAGTCACTCTCTCAATCAGAAAAAGGAGGCAGAAATGAGAGAATTGGGCCAGCTGTTCCCTACATAACAGTAAAATGGGGGTCTATCATCTCTTTTCTTGATAGATGAGAAACATTCCTGAATGTCTCCAGTTCATTTCATTTAGGAGAAATGTGCTTAGAATACTAATCTGATATTAAAATCGACAAAAGGTGATTAAGCAAAGTTCATGACTATTCATTGAAATGCACAAATGTTCTAGTAAAGAAGAGAAACCCCCAAAGAGAGTTTTATGTGTATGAATATTCATGAAATTCTGCCTGTTTCTAGATTTTCCCACATGTCGGTAATACTTTCACCTTCAATTCCCTGTTACATAGCACTTTACACAGTGTTCTATACATACTGGTCCAATGTATTTTTCTCCATTAATGTGGGAATCGGTGAATGGATGAATTGGCTGAATCAGCAGCTGCAGTTAATCTTGTGTTTTGACAGAGATGTTTTAGTCCTACTAATGTAGTGTTGATTGTTCTTGTCCTTGGTTTTATGCTGAATA
Source organism: Dasyprocta punctata (assembly GCA_004363535.1). NCBI lineage: Eukaryota > Metazoa > Chordata > Mammalia > Rodentia > Dasyproctidae > Dasyprocta > Dasyprocta punctata. The sequence goes on along the minus strand of RJWM01044860.1, from coordinate 9,356 downwards.
TTACCATCTCTTTTGAAGTACTTTCCTAACTCTTACAGTGTCTGATTCAAGACCACATATTCTGATGGATTTACAACTTACACATGCATATTTAGGACTGTATGATTACATTAAAACATGGGTCATCAAACTTTAATAAATTGTATTGCAAATAATGAGATATTGTTCTCTAAGTAAATAATTTTACATCTCCCCAAATGTAGTTAATGAGTAAAAGCAATAATGAGATATGACAGGAGAGAACTGATGAAGTATATTAGAGTAAATTCAGTTAAAACATCCATCCTTGAAAATGGTTATATGCAGCACACTAACTGGTAATACGTAAGTCAATCAGTTATGGAAGTATATAATGGTATGGATATACTATTACATTATGTTATCAATCTAAAACTAAAAAAATCAATCAGTGGAATGTTCCTAATTGTCCTTAAACCAATATTTTACTTAATAATTTCACTAAATCAAAAGTCATAATATGTTGTGGAAATAGGGTGAACTCAGCCAGAGTAGGAGCTTCAACTTAAATGTGTATGTAATAAGAGTTTCTTATGTTTGTATCATAATTTCTTTTTACTCCTAAGTAGCATGTTATCAGTTTAAGTCAAGTAACTGTAAATAGTGTGCTGTAATGCTATAGGGAACCTGAATTTAACTGCAATTTAACTGTCATCTAGTTCGAGCAAGATGATTAGCACTCATAAAAGAAGCAGAGATTTTGAAATTTATTCCAAGAAATCCTGTGCCTGTGATTCATATTGGAAATATCAAAAATATTCAGAGAGATTATGTCACAGTTGAAAATGATAAATTATTCTTCCTTTTTTTCATTTATTAGCTTATTCTTCCTTTATTTATGATCTAGTGGGAGAGTAATAGGACTCAGAAATAAAAGGATTAATAAATAAATCATTTCCCTCATACAGCCCAGTCTGTTTCAAAATGAAAGTATGTTCAGTAGGGAGAGAGTAGCATGAACACTTCATGGAGATGATGAGACTCAAAAGTGAGAGAATTGAGATTGATGGAACATGAAGGGAACATCATTCTAGTCAGAAAAACCAGTGTGTGTCACTATAGACATATTAGCTCCTCCAAAATGTCCTTCATACCTTTGGTGTTTAGTACTGAGCATACATTCAGCAAATGCCTAACAAATGTATGTTGAGATAATTTAACGACATGTTTTAAGACATCAAAGTGACAGATCTGGATAGTTCTCATTCTGAAGATGAAGCAGAAATAGTGAGGTCCTCGAAACTACTGAGTTGGCTCCAGCCTGAGAGAAGAAGCAATGCTAGCTATGGGATTAACTCTGCTTTTGATCCGAAGTGATGAAACTAGCATGGTGATCAATGAAGATGAATGATGCCCAATTGACTGATAATCATATACATCTAGACAAAAGCCAAACCAAGGGAATATGAAGTGGTCATTACTGGAGAAACAGTGACTCGCCCATTCCATTTGTCTAAGGACTGAATTTCAGGGTGAGACCAAGAGTAAATTTTGAACTGAGTATGATTATTTGGAAATGAAGGTCAAGGATTTTTACATGAGTAACTAAATTGAAGTTAAAACAGAAAGATCAATAGGAAACAAAGTTTGGACAATGTCATTTATTTATGATCGATGGCACAAACCTGTGTTTGCTACTGGATGTGTGTACATTTATGTGTTTGAGTACATTCCATGAACAATATGGTGAATGTATAAATTTAAAAATCACAGTAAAAGATGTATTGTAATTAATTCCTCTCAGAATACTCCCTCTCACTGTAAATACACTTTTTAAAATGTTCTTGACACATCCTGAAGCACTTATGGAAGTCCTCTTTTGTGAGTGTCTTTAATTGCACCATGTGGCTGCCTCAATGTCCTGAATCAATTCAAAACATTTACCCTTCATGATCATTGTGACTTTGGGGAACCGCCAGATTTCCATAGTGCCAGATACAGTGAATAAACTAGATGAGGAAGCAGCATAATGTTTTTATTTGGCAGAAATTGTCATTCCAGAAGCAGTGTGTGAGATCATGTATTGTCATGATGGAAGATGACTGTCTTGGCAGGCTTCTTTCTACACACACGGTTTCTTCAGTACTCCAATAAGCATTATAATATTCAGGGTTCACCTTAGATTTCCTAGGTGCAAACTCAGCTGGTGCAATTCCATCGAAGTCAAAAAACACAATCAGCATCCCTTTGATGCTGGATCTTGATTGATGTGCTATTTTCACACAAGGAGAAGGGGAATTTCCTTTGAACTTCGGTCTAAGGGTAATAACCATAGACACAAGTTTCCTCTCCCATGATGACATTTCTCAAAATTGCAGGACACAGAGGACCACAATCCTGAAACTCTGATAAAATTTACAAAATCTCATGTTAATGCATTGCTTGTGATCCACAATTTGCTGCACGCTTTAAGACACCGTCTGTCACACCTCACAATTGACTTGCTACACCAAACAAATTGAAACTTCTCACACACCATGCCTAAAGTTTAATGCTGAACTTTTCATATTGACAATCCCTAGCTTTCCTTTAGATGCCTCTCGGCAGCAGCATTCACCTCTTTTGGTAACTGAGATCATGGTTCGTATCTTGGACTGCACGTGGCCATTGGCACTATGGAATATCTTCTGCGCAGTTCCTTTTACCTAACAACCTGCGTAAAATTAGGCTTCAGATAGAAGAGCTGCAGAGCCGTGGATGCCAGTTTGCAGCATTGAGGAACTTGCTCAGTATAGAGCAAAGTGCTTTCATTCATCATGAGGATAAAACGAAGCTTCTGTTTAGAGATGATGATGGCCTTGTTAATTCGCTATTCATAGTCAGCCTATAAATAGTGAACACTGAACCTACTTTTTGAGGTTTTCTGCTGATCCAAAGGCACTCAGGGTTTCTCTGGATGGTACCAGTTTTATAGCTACATGGCATGCTGACTAAGCACAATGTCCCCTACACTAATGGCTTACTCTGCCCACTCTGATGGCTGTCTGGCTACCTTCTGTTGTGTCCATCAAATCTTTTTAACCATTCTACGATGGTTGACCTTCTTGTTAGTTCAGATCCCAACCCAGTAATAAATAAAGGCCTAGGTCAACACCTGAGTAACAGTGGGATAAATACTGGTTCTAATCCCCACTACGTTGTCCTCACTGACCAACCACTTCACCTCCAAGGAGAAAGATTGTAGTGCACACTTCATTAAGGTTAAAGAAACCAATTAAATTTAAGACTCTATCTAATAAAGGTTGGACTGTAACCTCCACCTTCCCCTTTCTTTTGTGTAGCAGGAGACCCACAGGATAGTGACTGCCATTTCCAGTGAAAGGCTCACCCCTGTTTTTCTGATAAGTGGTGGCAGTTTTTAGCCCTTGCCAGGGAGCAGGAGAGCTAAACAGATTGGCGAGAACTCGAGTCTGCAAGGTTCCCCATTGAGAATTCTATCCCATCCATCTTTAACATTGTAGTTTCAAAATAATTATCTTATAATTCATCACCTTAGTAATTGAATTGCTATTTTTCGTCCTTGTAACCCATTGCTGTCATGAGAATCTATCTGGGGGTGTGATCTTGATCTTGTGCTCACTTATATTCTTTGACCCAAGCAGAAGAAATCTGAGTCCAATGACTGTTGCATCCTTGCTACTCTGACACTACTGATCCCAGACTGAAGTGTAACCTTCCTGTCCTCTCCAGATCTGATGTTGGACTCATTTCAAATCTTGGATAATGAAAACCTAATTCCACTTCTATGAAATGATGTTCGCCTTTATCTGACCCTTTCTGACTCCTTCCATGTAGCATGTGGTACTGTGTACCTCAATTCCGTAGGAACTCAGTAGAAGAACCAAGTTTTTGGAGTCAAACAAGATGTATTTCATTTCTGTCATTTTAATGCTGAGTGTCTTTCTGCATGTCTTACCTGAAATCTCTTTATTACTTTGAAAACTAAGTCAAAAATATTAACCTTATCAATAGTTTTAAAATAAAAGTTAGTATGGATGTGCCAGACGAATACAGATACCTGTCTTCAATCTCTTTCTGAGTTAGAGTCAGCTGATGTTCCTCCTTCCCATATTTCTCCCTCTTTCCAGCCTTCTTTCCTTCCTTTCTTCCAGTGAAAGTAACTGAGAGCCAGAGCCAGTGCTATAGTGTGAGGCAAGAACTCTTAGTAGTTCAAAGTGTAGTGTTAGAGACAGGCACAAATCAATAACTTTACCTGGTGGAGACCATAAAAGAGAAGGAAGCACTAGCAAGACCCATATTCTCTCACCATCTAAAAGAAAAGAAATTGAATGGGTCTGTAAAGAATAGTATTGTGGTCTGTCACTGAGCATTCCTTTGATGATGCATACATTGTGTATGAGTATTGGATAAAAGACCTGCTCATTTCTCACTCCCAGCAACCATTCTTCCAGATTCCGTATCCTCTAAGCATCATGACTATGTATTTTTTTAGTTTACCTCATATACTTTACAAAATAGCTGATCTTGGCCAATGAATGTGCTCACTATGCTGTTTAGGCCAATAAAAATCCCTCTATTGGCTACTAAGGTTACTATATTTATGAGTAAAATCCTTGACCCTATGGCAGTAATGGTGAGCCTTTGAGAGACCAAATGCCAAACTTTCACCTGAAACCCACTTATTTATCGCAAAATGCCAACACTACAATTCAACCTCAATACAGAAGTTTTGGTTTAGAAAAACTACTCTGAATTAACAGCTTTTGTCTTCATAGAAAAGCACAGTAATACATATGCCGTACATCCACCACCACTGCCCTATCGTATCTAAAAAGGAAAAACAACGTATGCATGGATATCAAATTATCTTTTAAATATTTTTGTGTTTCTCAGCAGATGAGCGATGCCTAACCCTTCAGATTGTTTCCTCTCACCCCTCAGCATCCTTCCTGGGCGGGTGAGCCTCCTGATCTCTCCTGGCTCTGGCTCAGAAGTGCCTTAGGCAATGGACAAAAGATGATGTAATTTACAGATGTCACTGATGTCTTAACTTCCCTTACAGGGGAAATGCTTTCAGTTCTTTAGAGGAAAGATTTGTCTTTAGGAAAACATTGCTGTGATTATCTGCAATTAATATCATACCTTCCGCTTAAGGTTACAAGGTGAGGGAAACGAAGATGGACTCATTTAGGAAGTTAGTAAAGGCTGGATATGACTGTGCTAAATTGTAATAATTTTCCCAAATGCTTTCACAGAAATCACAGCACAGTATTAGGTTGCCACTGCAACCTAGAAAGGTAGGTGGACCAAAAATTATTCTAAATTATAGATAACTGCATTTTCCCAGGTGTGAGGTGGTTTTCCCATGGTCTCATAGGTAGCATACCACATAAAGACCTCAAGATTACCTTTTCTAGGCTTAAATGTGTTGAGGTTACTTTATGGGAAACCTTCATTTTCAGCTGAACTATGCACCTCTATACTCCTGCAAACCTACATTTGTTTTGTATTTCTCAACTAACTTAGTCTTTACCAGACCACCATTAAATAATATACATTCAACTAGAGTTCTCTCTTCTTAGATTTATCTTCCCAAGAATTAGTTTATTTATTTATAAACTACCAAAAATTGGCTTAGGTGAAAGCCTATGTGTGAGGGGAAATATGCATTCTACAAAGGTGGTAATATAATTGAGTATTATCTTTATATTAAGTCATATTCCAGGTGCATGCAATAGTTCTATTTCACAGGAGAATCATGGAAAGATTGCTTTATGGAAGTATCCAGAGAAAACACCAGAAATATGCCTGGTTCTCATGTCTGGAGAGCGGGGTGGGTGGTCAGTGCCTTCATCTGAATTGCATGGGAGATTGAGGGAGAAGGGGTTTCAGGGATCCCAGGCGTCCATCAAGACAACCGTATCCAAGAGTCATATTTTGAAAAATTAATTCAAGTTGAATGAATAAAAGAATTCAGTTTAATGTGTTGCCCTAGGCTAAAAAGAAATACTGATCAAAACTGAGGAAATTACTGACAAATAGGTCCCTCAGTGTAAGCTGCTTCCTAAGAAATAAATTCCCCCAAATGATCCATTGCCATTGCGTAGTGAGAAGCAGCTGAGGAGGTCATCAGAATTTCAATTTCTGCCTGGGAGACTCCATCCTGTCCTCAGTCAGCCTCTGTCACCTTGACCTTGGCAGCCACCAAACATGCCTCAGCCTCAACCATGACTACCATGACCTCCATGGTCACCAAAGTCCCTGCCGCTGCCAAAGCCACATCCATGGGAGCTGAAATGTGCCTTTATCATGAGCACTAATTTGTGTGGCTTGTAAGATCTGTGGCGTCCCTGACTTCACAAGTCCAGAGTTTCCAGTAGTGGCCAGGGAGGAAAAAGAAAAAATCAGTCAGTGATGATAAGACCTCATCAGCACAAGGATGTCATTTGTCATGGAAAGCAAGATGTGCACTGGTCACCAAGAATCTGGGCCCTGGAGAGTCTGTTTATGGAAAGAAGAGAGTCTCCATTTTGGAGAGAGAGGACAAAATTGAGTCCTGAGCCTGGAACTCCTTCCGCTCTGAACTGGCTTCAGCCATCCTTAGTGGTGTGAACCAGATCTGCACTGAGCCTGGGGCTAAGGTGCTCTACCCCGGGGCAGAGTCTCCTGTGTCTCTGACATTGTAGGCCTGGATGGAGGGGTCTGTGCAGTTGAGTGCTCTGCCCTTGATCTTATCAACTTGTCCAAGAAGAGGGCTGACATTATTCCTGTGACCGAGGATGCCTGACACTCGCACAAGTACCACATGTGCATCTCAACTGTGGCTGTCGTCTTTGCCAACATGGCCCAGCCAGATCAAACCTGGATCGTAGCCTCGAATGCTCACACCTTCCTATGTAATGCAGGACACCTTGCGATTTGCATTAAGGCCAACTGCATTGACTCCTCAGCCTCAGGGGCCATGTTTGCTTCTGAAGTGCAGAAGATGCAGCAAGAGAACATGAAGCCACAGGAACAGCTGACCCCAGAGTCATACAAGGCTGACTGTGCTGTGGTCATGGGTGCACAGGCCACCCCCCAGGTGAAGGACTGAAGCTCAGCATTATCTGGTTTCCCAGAGATGTGTGTTGCTACTGTTGCACATGTGATTCTTTCTGCTAACAGATTCATCTATTAAAAAAAAAAAGAATTTCAATTTCTGATGTGTTCTCTCCAGTGGTTTTGAGTGACTTTGTAGAACCCAGGTGTCTGAATATTAATTCTGTAGGTCAGTGATAGCAAATCTTTTAGAGATGAGTGCCCAAACTGCAACTCAAAACCTTATTTATCGCAAAGTGCCAAAACTACAATTAAGCGTGGATACTGAAGTTGTAGTTTGGGAGGGGACAGAACTCACGCATTAATATCTTTTGTCTTAAAAGAAACACAGGTAACAGGCATGCCATAGGTTCATCACCACTACTCTCGGCCTTTCTGTTAGAGACAGTATGAAGGCCACACTTGCAGGATTTCTAGAACATATGGTAGCCAAATTCATCAAAACGGAAGAAAGAATGATGGTTTCTGTGGGATGGGAGAGGAAAGAATGGAGAAATCTTGTGCAAGTGTTGCAGAACTGTAGCTTAAGCAGAGGAAAACATTCCAGAAGTGAATGGTGGTGATGGGTAGGCAAGGGTGTGTGTGTTCTTAATGCTATTGAACTGTATGTTTCAAAATGATTACAGTGGTAAATTTTATACTATGCATTGTTGCCACAATACAAAAAGAATGTCGAATGCAACTGGTGTCTAGTCTTTCAAAATATTGGTGTCTTTGCTTTCTTGCTAAGTCTTGGTAAATAAAACAGATACAGCTCCACTTCAAAATGTCATAATTCGTGCTCCGGTATGAAATAATCATATACAGGAGTTTGTCATCTCTTTATGACAGAGCAAAATTAATGAACTACCCAAAAGGATTGATAAACTTTACTTCAGCTTAACAGATTTCTTGTATATGCATAATCTCACCAAATTAGTGGGAGTATTAGAGCTAGTCACTCAATCTTCATTGTAGTGACTGCTCTTCTGATTGCTTCTCCAAACTGGATTCATCCCATTTTGCTTTGTCTTTGCAATAAAAATGTGTAGTGATACTCATGCTCTTTTCAGGATAGGGTGTGGGCCAATGTGGGGAAGAGCCTGAACTGCGTTATTGCTATGGTAGATAAACTGATTGAGAGAGATGGCGGCAGCAAAGGCAGCAGCAGCGACATAGATGGAGAGAAGGACCCTTCGCTAGCAGACTCCGTTACATCTCACCCAAGGGGTAAGGAATCATTTTTTTCCCCCAATCATTGACCGAGTAAACAAAATGAGAAAGTCATGATAAAATGAGATAGAAAAAGAGAAGTCAATAGTGCCTTTGATGAAAGTGCTGATAGCAGGCTTTTCCATCCTCTGGTTTGAATGATGGAAGGCTATTTATCAAATTGCATCTCAGTTGTGTTTTCAGAATTGCTTGCAATGCTCATTTTTTTTCCCTTTTACCACATAGAAACCTCCTTGAAAGAAGAACAGCATTTTCTTTTAAAGGGTCTGACAGAGTTTAATTTACTTTTACACACTCTCCCAAAGTTTTATAAGAAAGACAAACAGGCATCTGTTCTTAACTCTTTGAAACCTTGAGAGCTATTAGGATATGGTGTCTCTCATGGTTCCTGAACAGAGTGCAACACTGGAGAATACTTCTTGCCATATTCTGAGCAGTATTTTTTATGAGTTATCCCCAAAACATACAAATGATTTTCATTCTGAAGGTTGTTTGTGCGTTATTCCAAAAGCACATCATGGCACTAGGTTTACATGAATGCATGTGCATACAGACACGCACACCTGTATATGTGCATGGGGATGTGTGCTTGCCTGTGGAGGAAGGAATGGATGGATAGATACTTTCAAGTACATATCTTATTGACAGGTTGGGTAACATAAATAATAAAATTTTGATTATACATATATCACCATAAATAGCTTTTATTTTTTGTTAATTAACACAGAATCAGTTTTGCTTTTCTTTATGTAATAGGAACTACTATGAGTTCACATAACCTTTTCAGGAGGTTATCTTGTGTTTGGAGAGATTAAACTGTAGTTCTGTACTTACTGCTTCTGAAGTATGCTATTTTACTTTAAGAAAATGAGGCATAAAAAACATGGATGCTTATAAAATTAAATTTATGTGTTTCCAATTTGTTTCCCTGATTTTCCATTACTCACGTTTGTATCAGTTTAATTACGTAAGATATTCATCTTTGTTCACTTGATTCATAATGGAATCCTTTGTAAATCATATTTGCAAACTATCACTTTCTAAATTTATCTTAGTGAAAGTGACCC
>RJWM01044859.1:0-13073 GCA_004363535.1 Dasyprocta punctata | reverse complement strand
CACAATTTTTTTTCACCCTATTATGAAATAAGAACATGTAATTTTTTTCTATGAGACTCGATAAAACTATTTTTGAATGAAAAAAGTAAGTGGTCATAAACATTTTCTTTTTCTAAATTATCCCTTGCACAAAACATCACACCCCAGGGTACGCTAGCAGACGTCCCCCTTTTTAAATGATACATACATAGTTCAAAGCACTTCTCCTTATTGAAGATATTACATTCATAATTCTTCTTATCTTTTTAAATTTTTGATTAATGCATCTCTCCTCCCATTGAATTGTGGGAAACTTCAAGAAAACAGCAAGCCAATCTGGTCCTGTTTGACTCTGAATTACTGGCACCTGTTCCATAGCATGGTACAAAAGCAGATGAACAGGGCATATGTCTTTGTTTAGTGAATGTTATGGTTTATACATTGTGTCAACTCGAGAAGTCTCGAGGCTTAATTCAGTAACTCAGCAGCTCTATGTCCTGGGGTGTAGAGCACAAGCAGTTGCCTGTTCACTGCCTCAATTTGAGAAGATCAGAAGTTTAACTGACAGAGTCAGCAGGGAGCCAGGGCTCTTACTTTGTAAATATCCTCATCCTATACAAAGGAGGGCAAGGAGATTTGTGAAGCAACACACACCCTAGAGGGAGAGGGTGGCCTGTGTACAATGTAAGGGAGGAGAAGAGGCTTGCTCTTGCCCCTTTTACTCTGGCTGCTTTTGCTCATCCACTGCCTTGAAGTGTTGCCCCTGTGCCATGCCATCCTGCCTTGGAGCCAGCTGATTATGGACTGAAACCTCCACAAACTGTAAGCTAAATAAATCTTTCCTTCCCTAATTTGGGGTGTCAGGTGTTTTGTCTCAGCAACAAATGAAAAGTAACCAAGACAGTCAACGAATGAATTTATTTCTACGAATTAACTAATTTCGTTTTGTACCTATGGAATCAAAGCATGATAGAAAAAATGCAAAGCAAAACCAAACATCAGGTCCCAGAAAAGCGACACGTCCCGCCAGTGTCACATAGCTAAGTTACAGCCAAGGTTTCAATGAGCTTGCCATGTGCCCCCCTCCAGCCCTCTTTCAGACTGTAAGTTTAAACTGTGATTCACGTGATATTGCCTACTGGAACCCCCATAATCAATCCAGTGCTTTCTATCAGAGCCATGTGCTTCAGGGAAGAAAATCAAAGAAACTTGGTTTCAGCCATCCCTGATTCTTGCTTTCCTGCTGAGAGACACCACATTCATTTACACCTCGCACTGAAAAACGGCACTGCAGGCCTGTGCTCCTCTTTGAAATTCACTGCTTCACATTGTTTCCGTTATTGCCCCTGGAACTGAGGGCAGGGATCCTTCTGCGCTTGCACCAACATCAACAAGAGCTCGGTTTCCACTTCTCAGGGGCCCATGGAGCACAATAAGTGCTCATAACGTCCCATGAAAATAACAAGGGGTAGAGTGGTGCATGCGTCCTCGGCAGTTCCAAGGAGAGCCAGGATGTTAGGGCGGTGGCAAGCGCCCAACTAAGAGAGCAGTGTCAAAGGTCATAAAAACCCAGAGGGCATGCGCACAATACAGGACCCAAAAGGCTCCCGAGAACCAATCAGAAAACGGTATTTTCAGTCCCTCATTTGACTCTAGCTCTGTTTGCAGAACCAGTCTGCAAAGGACCCCCACAGGACCTGCCAGCCAGTAGCAAAAGGGCCCAGCAACTCAATGAATAAGTAAACAGGGAGAAAAGAAAGTCTGACTTCATTTTCACCCGGCTCCAGGGAAGCCACAGCAGAACACGAATTTTCACTTGGAGACGTACGTGGGTACGTTTTATTGTTTTTCTTATTTCCTTTGCATTTTTCATATCTTTTTTGAGTCTGGAGCTACCAGTGGGAATTGCTTAACAGGGTAAAGAGCGTGAACCTGCCACTTCAGGACCCGTACTGAGCATTGTTCTGAAAGAAAAATGAGAGAGAAAGAAAAGATTTGTTTTTGCCCTGATAGTGTAGAATTGAAATCTGTCTCACTACTAAAGTATTTAGCGATTTGTTTTAAAGTATGGATTCAGAATAGGAAAGTACTCTCACGTTTGTTCCCCTTGAACGTGCTTCTGAAAGATGTTTACAGATGGTGTCGTTAGCAGTCATGAAATGCAATAAAACTTCCTTCCTATTCCACACAAAAGAGCAGACCATGGTCCTATGAGAGGTACAGAGAACAGATTTGATGAAACGCACTGACGTTACTCCCGGAAAACTTGCTTACACAGTTTGAATGGGAAATCTCCCATCAGGTAATAAGCCTCCGTAGAGCCTCTGTAGCATAAATCCCACATTAGTATGGCCAAGGTCAGAGGCCTTTGCTTTGAATGAGCTTGGAAATAATCTGTCCTGCAAGTGACCCCTAGCTGTGGCAAATGAAGCCATCATTTATACAGAAAGCCATGGCGAGCCAGGGGGCTGCTTCCTTTCCCAGGAGAAAACAGAGAGGGCATAAGCTCTCAAGTTTTCTATAAGAAAACCATCAGAGTAGCCTCTGACTGCTTCTGGAGAGCAGAGGATAATTTCCATCTTTTCCTCATGTTCCCTTCTTTTACACTGCACCCTGGTTTTTGAAGGCAATAGTAGTTAAAAAAGAAAAAAAATCATCATCTCCCAGCTTTGGAATTTGTTCCATATGTTTAACATGCTTCATAAAATTATTCCACATTAGTTTCTCCAGTCTCATGCTTGGTCAGTGACATCTGTTTTTGCCTATGTGTTCGTGATTTACTTTGGTGTCCACGTGAACTTGCCCTGTAACGTTACAAGGAATTTGCGCAGATTCCCGTTTCCCGGAACATCTCCAGGTGCCCACAGACCCCTCAGAGTTCGAATCCACAGAGATCCACAGAGCCCCTCTCTACCCAGCTCTGCCACACCCCAGTGCAGGACCTCACTCAGGTGATTCATCCCTGTAGACCTCAGTGGCTGTATGGCTAAAATGGAGAAGGCAACGAATCTTTTTCAGAAGGTTTCAATACATTATCACACATATGAAGCACTCTCGTCAGTGCCTGGCCCATAGTGTTATAGGCAGCTGAGTTAGATAGACATATTATAGGCAGTCAGACAGGGCTAGGTCCTCTAAGGAGCCAACGCGAAAGGCCAGACACCTTGCAACCTTGGAGAAGACAGACACCTCCGTCTGTGGGCCAGACCTCAAGACAAAAGACCAAGCAAATGCACCCATATCCTAAGGACTGATATTCTAACTAGTTCTCTATCACCCTGAGGAAGCCAGGAGTCAGCATCCCAACCCATATGGGAAGAGTCACTGCTCTTTAGGCATGCCGGCTTGCTATGTGACTCACTTCCCCATTTGTCCCCAATTTAGTCCATTTTACCTGAGCAATTAATCTTACTGGTTGCCCATAGTTCTGTCCCACCTCATGCCCACCTTGCGAGTTTCCATGTTTTCCCCACCTTAGACCTGCCTCACTCTGTGGTTTTACTTTTTTAAAGTCCCTGGAAAAGACAGAGTCTTTGGCAACACACTCGGGACCCCTTCTGTCTCTCTCAGACAGAAGCTTTCTTTTTCTCAGTAAGTATATTTTGCTCTTAACCTCTGTTCCTAGAATTCATTCTTCAATTTTAGAGAACACAAACTCGTACCGGACATATAGGAGGTTGGGAGTTTCGGTCCCCTAAATCAATAGTAAGTGTTGGTGGCAGTAGTTCTTTAAGCCAAAGCACAAAGGAAGGCTCTTCCTACCCTCTCAACTCAGCTGGCCTTCATTTCTTTGTCCCTTCATTCGTACTACACGCAGTTTTCAGGTGTCAGGAGATACAGCCAGGACCAAGCAGAGCAATATTGCAATGGACACAAGGAAGTCAGGACATGGATGCTGCCTTTATTTAAAATCTCGGTGTGTGATTCATTGCTAATTTTTACATTCATTCTGATTCTTTGAAAGTATTTCAGCAAAATGCTATACATCATTAATTTTGGTCACTAAGACTTTTGGGTCTTGTACCCCAATGCTGTCATGCATGTCGATGAAATTTTTGGGCCCAAGGAAGTGTTTTGCCTCCTGACCTGCTGCTGATCTTGGACAATGTGAGCAAATCACAGCCCCAGTCCTCCCACTGGGTAACCAAGTCGGAGGGACTGGCTTTGATAAAATCCTCATGAAAATACTTAAGTTCTTCTCTCTATTATAGTACCCCTTCGGCCTGTGGATGAGTGTAAGGACTTTTTTTTTTTTTGACAGTAAGAGCTCTAGTTTTTCGTTTCCACTTTTTTTGATAAATATGTATGAAACATTTACCATGTGCCAGGCACTGCTGCACCTGCTGAGTGGGCAAAGGGACATATAGTTTTCACTTTCATGGAATTTATGTTCTAGTGTGGAAGACTGACCATAAATGGCACAGATAGATAAAATAGTGTAATAGAGTTAGATTTTACTAAAAGAAAAATAAATGGGAAGGAGAGTGAACTACAAGGACGGGAACTGAGAGTGGTGACCTCCGAGTGATACCTTGGTGGGGGCTGAGAAGGTGGTGAGCGAGTTCTGCTTGTGGAGCTGGCCAAGCAAAGGGACCTGGGTAAGCAGTTTTGGTAGAGAGGCCTGGTTCACTGGGTTCAAAAGAAAGGCAAAGGAGTATTTTCAAAGGCACCATTGCGCTGTAAGAGGAAAGTGAGAAATGGGGCAGTGACTAGAAGGGAAAGAAATTTCAAGTAAGAGTTGTCAAAGTTTTGTTTTGTATTTTCAGATGGGGAAAGTATTACTTTGCACAAGACTCAGGGGTCAATGAAAAATGTCCATAAGAAGTTGTTCTAGGTCATCAGTCAATGATGATGATGATGATGGTGATGATGGTGATGATTGTGATGGTGATGGTGATGGTGATGGTGATGAAGGTGATGATGATAGTGATGATTATGGTGATGGTGATGATGGTGATGATGACGGTGATGGTGATGATGACAGTGATGGTGACGATGATGGTGACAATGATGGTGATGATGATGGTGATGGTGATGGTGACGATATAGTGATGATGATGGTGGTCGTGATGATGGTGATGATGATGGTGATGATGATGGTCATAGTGATGATGGTGACAATGATGGTGATGATGATGGTGAAGGTGATGATGATAGTGATGATGGTGATGATGGTGATGATGATGGTGATAGTGATGATGGTGACAATGATGATGATGATGGTGATGGTGATGGTGATGGTGATGATGATGGCGACGGTGATGATGATGATGGTGATGATGATGGTGATGATAATGGTGATGATGGTGATGATGGTGATGACGACAGTGATGGTGATGATGATGGTGACAATGATGGTGATGATGGTGATGATGATGATGGTGATGATGGTGATGATGGTGATGATGGTGATGACGACAGTGATGGTGATGATGATGGTGACGATGGTGATGATGAAGAGGAGCGTGTCATGCATACATGTGTGTGCATGTGTATGTGCACATATGTGTGTGTGGTGAGAGAAGGGAGAAACACATCCAGAGAGGCAGTGGGGTTGGAGGAGAGCACTCCGTCACCCCATGAGAAAGCCCAGAGTTTCTGCTCCAGCACGTGGGGCCAGTCCTGCCATTTGCATTACTCACAAGTGTCCAGGGGTACTGAAGTTGCTCTCCCCAAGAAACCCAATCTACTGAGTTAATTCCGTCCCGGTGGGGCCAAAATACTGACTAGTGAAGGGTCTTTGAGTTCATGGCTTCTAAAATTGTGAAATCAGGCTGCGAATTTAGCTTAGTGGCGTAAGCCCTTGCCTGGCAAGTGTGAGGTCATGAGTAGGATCCCCGGTACCAAAAACAAAAAACAAAAAAGCACTCTTTGGGGCCAAGGAGTTAGCTCAGTGACATAAGTGCTGCCTGGCAAGTGAAAGGTCCTGAGTGTGAGTCCTGGTACAAAAAAAAAAAAATTAAATCAATTTTTAAAAAAGTCTGTGTAAAATTGAATTCACTTTTCAGTAATTTTTTGAGCCAGTGTTTAAAAATTTATCACTAAAAACATTTCTATATATTTTTCCATCTTCTTATACACTATGTGTAAAAATACTCCAGTGGTATGTGCATTATTTCATACTAAGAGGAGAAATCTATGTCTTATTTATCATAATCCTGATAAATTTAGACTCTTACTTGTTTTATATGTTCCTTTTAATCTATTCCATTCAACTTGAAAAAATTTTACTTGGAGGCTATTTATTTATACATTAATTTTTCAACAAATACTTAATGAGTGCCTCAAATACCATTTCTTGAGGCACAGCCACAGGCTTTGGAGTTTTGGAGAGTAGCTTTCCATTTGAAGAAAAAAGGACAATGAATAAATAAACAAGCAGATCTGCACAGCACTTCAGGTGGCAATAATTTTAAGAAGGTTACAACAAGGAAAACAGGCATGCCAGAGAGGGGATGCAATAAAAAATTGCGATGAGTGACCAGCAAGACGGCTAAGGAGCCAGCAGTGATATAGCCAGGAAAAGCCCACTCCAGACAGGACACTAGAGAGCTCAGATCCTAGACCTCACTCACCTGCCCTGCCTGCAGAAAGCGAGGCATGCACTAAAGGGGCATGGATGGGGACAGAGGAGCAGACGAAGTGAGAGAAGTGAAGGAGAAGGTCAGAGTCAGGGGTCACGAGTGTCCTTGGCCAAAGAATGGCTCTAGTTTTCCCTGGGTGAATCAAGAAGCTGCTGGAGGGCTTTAAGCAAAGGAGTGACCCTGTGGGTGTGTGTTTGAAAAGGACCCCTCAGCCTGTCGCCTTGTGAACAGACTATAGGAATCAAAGGGCAGACGCAAGTGACCCTGGGAGGAGGCCGCTGTGACCACTGAAGGGAGATGACGGATTCTGATGGGGACAGCAGTAGAGCTCTTAGAAACAGTGGGATCCTGGAAAGGCTTGGAGGGTACAGCAAATAAGATTTGCTGCAGAAATAAATAGGTTTGAAAGGATCTAGGATGGCTGAAATTTCAAAGCCTCTCTGAATGAAGACCACACTTACTAGGAAGTTCCGGAGTTGAGATTTGGATGTGTCAGGAGGGTGCTGTCTGATGAGCCCACCAGAAGAGACAGCCCAGAGACGAGGTGGGAATTGGGGAGCGCTGTGGAATGAGCATGTTATGCTTCTATTTGTCTGTATTGAGATAAGAGTAAAAGTCTCTAGGCTAAATGAAATCAGCCATGAAGTGAATATAGAGCGACGAGAACAGATAGAAAGAAGCAGCCATCTAAGGATGGAGCCCTGAGTGTGTCAACATTTGGAGGATGGGGCGACAAGAAGGTAACAGCAGAGGAGACCGAGCAAGAGTAGCTGAAAGGCAGGAGCACGGTCTGCAAAACACGATGCTCTTGAAGCCAAGGCAAAATCGTACTTGCAGGAGGAAGAAGTAATAGCCAGCCTGTACCCATCTGGAACATTTGCTTTCTCTCTGTGTTACACATACTCTTTTTTTCTGGGATGCAGAATAATACAGACCATTATACAACAGTTGAATTTCAAAAAATTAATCATTTAGAATGCAGGGTTGCATTACTGCATGGTCAATGAGAATCAGTAGGCATCAATTAGTATATTACGCATTTTCCCATGCATGCAAGAGTTAAAATAGATAAAGGGCAATTAATGCAGTAGGCTACTGTTAGAACACAGAGCCCAGGAGGTCCCTACAGAAAAAAAAAAAAGTCACTTCCTCGCTGTTCCTCTTTCCAAATTAAGAAAAGAAATATATCCTGCTCAGATTCAGGATTGGGGATCTAAGAGCCAATCTTCAATCTTGTTGTCATGTGATTATATTTTCTTTTTACTGAGTTCCTGAGTTATTTCCATTGATTTCTTGTCTCCACTTCTTTAGTTTTTCAGTTACTTTATCTGTTTGCTTTGTCTGAAGAACAGTCTCAGAAATGACTCCAGGATATAAACTTCCTGGAGCACCTGCATGTCCTGAAAGGATACCTGATTATTACTTCGTCATACGGCATTTTCCTTTTTATAGGTAATTTTAAATTTCGAACAGTTCTTCAGAACCTAGAGCCCCGCAGTTGCTGTTCAGAGGGATAATGTGCTCATTTGTCTGTTTGAAGCTGTATTTTAGTTTCCTGTCTGGGGCTTTCTTCACTTCTCTTCGTATTAATGTGCCTCAGTGTTCCCCTTTGACTCTACATGGCCATATTAGTCCACTTCCAATTTCAAATCCATGCCATTCTTGAGTGTGTCCTGAGAAGTTGTCTTCTGTTATTGCTCTGATCATTTTCTCCCTTTGCTTTTCTCTGTCCCATTTTTCTCAAGTTTCCATGAATTAAAATTGAAGCTCAAAATGATTCTTTGTACACCCTCTCTTTTCCTTCACTCTGTTTTACTTCTCTGCATTTTTTACTTTCTGGTGATATTTATGCTTTTTATGTAAGCAGGGTCAATATGGTATTCTGGGTAGGTCGCCCTTCATGAGATGCATGTGATTTTAATGAATTGTGACAAATTATTGTCAACCACAAATGATAAAGGAAATTATTTCTCTGTGAAACATAATGTATATATTTGGTGAACTCCTTGGGATAAAACATGTCTATGCACACTTAATGTTATTTTCAGATTTTGCCATTATTTTTATCTCATATCTAATCAAATCAAGGAAACATACATCTTCCTTAGAAAGATTTGCCTATAGCTAAATGCTGACAAACAATTAGCTGTCACCTTGAAATGCCTGGGGAAAAAAAGACACAACATGTATATTGAATAGATTGTTGCCAAGAATACACTTTAATAAATTCTAATTATGCCGTAAATCTTGGCACCCATTTCTCCTTGATAGAACCTGGGAAAATTCCATTTCTTTATATAGCTCCAAGAAATGTATGTTTTTGCAAAGAGAGCCTGACATGCCTACACATCACTCAAAATCCTGTCCTCAAACACCTGCGAGAGTCTTAAAGGGAATAAAAAGGAAATACCAAGCATTGATGCATGCACACATGTGTGTGCACATACCTAGGTGCATCCTTTGTTTACACACACATGCTTTCAGGTATACACGCATTTCTATACACACACACACACACACACACACACACATACTTTTTCTCACCCTGTTGTTCTGTCCAAGTTTCAGCAGAGTTTAGTGTCCTGCAAAATGTGCTACATGAATACATCTTGGTGCTTTTTTTTTCTTTTTTTGTTAATTATTTAAAAATTATTTGTAGCATCAGAGTTTTTGCCTCAGTCAAATTCAGATATAGAAACAATTCTCTGACTTGTAGATGTGGCCTTTCTCCCCAATGGCCCTTAGCTTCCTGTATTCAGGGATCCATAGACCTCAAGGAAAGTCACTCTTATCTCTGAAGTGTGGCACAGTCGTGTCACCAGCCTTCCAAAGTCCCACCACCACTGAGAGTACCGTGCTACTGATGATTCGTTTTGTCACAGCTCATTTGTTTTTTATCAACTCTAGTCCTAGTGTGCTACGGTAAAAAAAAATCTGTCTCCTCCCCTTTATAAGTTAGAGGGGAGGCCTGGAATCAGCTGCCTCAGGGCGAGCACAATTCGGTTGTGCACACTGAGGGCTGGATCAGCAGCTGGAAGGCAAAGAGAACGACTCACGTCCCGAGCACTTGTTGGGGAGACCCTGCATGGCGGGACCATCCCGCTTTGGCACTAAAAACTATCTGTGGGAGCGAAGAGATTCTGCTTTTGTTTTTTACTGCTACTGTCTTTGGAGAGAACTGGGCTCAACTTCCCTGCTGGCAGGGCTGACCACTACGTCAGGTGTATCCTCTGTACCTCAGCTCCCCACCTGACAGCTGGGGAAGCCAACTCACAGGCCTACTTTCAAGAGTATTAGCTAAGTGTGATTGATTATTTCCACTACAGATGAGAAAACTCATATTTCAGGATATAAAAAGAGCTTTGTTCACCAAAAAGGGTTTTACAAATTTAAGCTTCTGACATTTTTATTTCTCTAAACCTACTAAGATCATCCCTTCTCCTCTTATTTTTCTGTTCTCCTTCTGTCTTAGATGATACCAACTTGGAACTCACAGCCTGATCACGACCCAGAAAGACATTTAACATTGCAAATGGGGATGAAGATGTTTCAATGCTCTTAGGGAGAAATTATTTCTGAAGGAAGAAATAGTCTCTGCTCCCATTGCCATGGGAGGGTGATCAGGGAATTGATTTTCCCATCACCATATCTGACTGCAGTGGATGGATCTACTTCTGATTTCCTCCTGATGAAGTGGTGGAGGGTGTTTTCTTGTCAACCCAGGGAGGAGGGCTCGCCAAGATTCAAATATGAAAGAAGTGATTGTGGTGAAGAAAAGTGCTCAGAAAGTGAAGACATTATTATTAGAGTCTCAGACTTGGGTATGCAACAGAGTCCCCGTGAGGTCTTGTTGAAGTGTAGATGTCTAAGTCCCATCACCAGAGATTCTGACTCAGTACATCCAGAGGACCAGAGAATTTGCTTTCTAGCAAGTTCCCCTGTAAGTCTCCTGGTCCTGGCTTGGGGTCCACACTTTGAAAGCCAATATACTAGAATATTGAGCCCTGTGTAACCAGTGAAAACAGCAGCAGACATAACCCCGGGGTTCGCTCTGTGACTTGTTAGCATGCCACCGGAGAGGCCAGGCCAGTTCAGGGAAGAGAGAAGGAGAGAAAAAAAGGAAAGGATGAAGGACAAATAAAGAGAACTAGATGGGTCAAACCAGAAGACACCCTTTTCCCCCACAGAGAGTGTTAATGTGAAGGTCTGTATACAGGTTTGCTAAGCCTGCCAGAACACAGCACCATAGAATGGGGCTTACACAACTGGCCCTGTTGGTTCTCAGTTCTGGAGGCAGGAAGTCTGAGATCACAGTGTCGGAGGCGGGGGGGGGGGTCCTATTCTTCATTGGCAGGTCATCATCTTGTGTTTTTATGGTCTTCCCTCTGTGTGTGCCTGTGTCCTAATCCCCACTTCTACACAATCACCAAGCATCCTGGGCCCACCCACATGACTTCATTTTAACTCAGTAGTTCTTTAACGACCTTATCTACAACTGTAGTCACACTAGGTACTGGGGGTGAGGACTCCGGCATACAGATTTGGAGGGTGGAGGCAAAATGCATGACAGTCAGGAAGCTGAAATTGAAGCAAGCACTACCATCACGGTGAGCCAGGAGCCAGAGGGCAGAGGCACCAGCAGCGACAGAGCACACAGTGGGACAGCAGTGACACAGCTCACAGTGGGACAGAGGTGGCAGGAGGAGCAATGCTGGCACGCCTGGGAGACACTGAGAAGGGGGCACAGGCTGTAGATTCAGGGAGACTGCGGTTCTTTTCATCCCTACAGCATAGCAGTGGCAGCACACATAAAGTGAAGACATAGTTTAGCCCAATTTAATAGATTAAAGCTCCAGCGCATTTTCCATGGGGTGCACTGGTCCCGCTGGTGGGCTTCTGTGTAAGGGGTGACTTGAGCCACACAAGGCAGACAGTCTCCTGGAAATTAAGGCAGGAAGTTCCCATACACGGCCGCGACATTCATGCAGGGTCCCTCGTGGGAAGCACTAGCCTAGGCGATGCAGGATGTGCAGCAGCATCTTGACATCTAACCACAGGTGACAGTAGCACCGGTCCCTAGCTGTGACAGCCCAAAATGCCTCTGCACATTGCCACGGACCTGCTAAGGGAAGGGGAACACAACTGGGCCAGTTGAGAAGCACTGCACTGCACGTGGCTGCCAATCTGGGCGATTCTGTGAAATGAATGTCAGCCCCACTTCTTACTGATAAAGAATCACGACCTCTAGATCTCAGAAAATCACTCTTCCCACGAATTGGGATAATGATACCATCTCAGGTTCCAGGCTCGGAGAAGATGAGGCAGCAGTGAAAGTGAGGCTAATTCTCTCTGCCAGCTGCATATCGGGGAGCAGCCCTGGGCTCCCCAGGACTATCTCTCCTCGCCAGAGCCTGACAGACAGCTGTCACACAGAAGCTTCAACCTGGCAGGGTGTGAAAAATACACCCAGCCCTCTGCGATTTCTCAGGCAAAGCACAGCTAGTTAGCCTGTCAATAATCATCACCATGATGCCAGACCAATTTAGGCTGTCTCATCACACACACGAAATACTTTGTGTTTGCAGTGAAACCCTTTTGGGAATTGAAGTCCCGTGGCTTTGTATTTCCCTGCTTTGAATGCTTCTTGGATGTCAGAGGGAATTCACTGTTTCAGAGGAAGTAAACAAATAAACAAACCATCTAAAGAATACTCACAGAAACAGAGAGAAATCCTGTTTGGCCAAGCAAAAGAGACATTCGTTTATACATTCATGTCACAACCTTCAAAGAACACCTAATTGGTGTCCTGTCATGAGCCAGGCACCGCAGACTCCTTGATGGACATGACATGCTCCATGCCCTCAACATTGTCACTGGCAAGCTGCAATGTGACATTTAATCAATTACCCACACTGTGTGTTGCTCAGGTGGTCAATGTCAGGGAAAAGGCTGAGAAGTGGTATTAGGAAAAGAAAGGTTGGGGAATAAAAACTCGGTGATGACTTGCTTAGTTGAATCATTATCTGACCAATTCTATCTGCCATTAATCTAAAACCAAAGAAAGGCACTGGAATGGAATTCATCATTGAGTTCGATTCTTCCTCCATCATCAATCCCTAGGGCCCCGTGCCTTCTGTCTTGTTCAATTGAGACAAGACAACTATTTGAATCACTGCCCAATATTTATGTACTGTTCTCTTTTCAACAATTCTTTGCAATTTGTCTTATCTGAAGACCGATCAGTTACCCTGAATCATCCCCAAACACACATACACACACAGTCTTCTTGTTTTCATGTTTTGTGTTTACAAAATGTGCTCACTTTCTTCCTGAGTTTGTTGTTTTTACTGCAACTATTAAATGTCCCACTCCGGTGCAGAATTGTCTGCTCTTCCCTTTTAGATTTTCTGGGATGAGTCTGCATTCCTTTAGCCAAGAAACGCTGAGAACTAAACAGAGCCAAACACATTATTTCTAATCCCACTAATTTTGCTTTGTTGTGGTTCCAAC
>RJWM01044858.1:0-13069 GCA_004363535.1 Dasyprocta punctata | reverse complement strand
TCCACCACTGACCTGTGGCCTTCCCAGCACAGAACCGTAAATAAACTGGCGTGAGCCCTTATTGGGGGCTCTTAGGTTCCCAGTTGGTACTGTGGGAGGCATTGTCATGCATTCGGGTCTCTAGTGGGACTCTTGCATGATATTGCTGTGGGATCCAGGCCCTCGGCTATCCTGGGTCTTAGTGTTGTGGACAGATTCTTCTGCACCGTCTTGTGTTTAACTTTGGGTGATTATTATAAAAACAGTATTACAAATCCTGTGTCCTGTATGTAGTTGTTCTCCATGTAACCCCTGACTACAACAATGACCAAAGCTAGAAATTTTGAATTGATTCAGGACATTGCAGCATCCAGCATGGCACAACTAGAGACATTTAAGAAAGAGGACTTTCTTAAATTCCTTCAGAAAGTGATAAGGATGCTGCAATAAGTGTGTTTGAAGAAGTAAGGGAGAGGATTTTGAGGGATGTTAATGACAATGTGTCTTTCACTGTCATGAATTTTTAAAAAATTTAAACATTCACCATGTTTTTCAATCACATCTTTTACACCGACACACACAGACTCAGGTACAGATACAGGAACTCACGGACTCACATGACTACACACGCGCAGTCACACAGAAGACATGGCCACATATAGACACACCAGGAGCCCTGTCTCACTCTAGGCCACACAGATGCAAGAATAGACCACTCACCTGACACTTCCAAAGGCCTGGGCCCAGTAGGGTGGAGCAGGCCCTGGTAACAGTGTGGTCTGAGCTCACATGGTGAAGAGTTGAGTCTCCTTCATTTAGTAGGAGAGTCATGCCACAGCATCACACCCGCCACCCCCACCCCACCAAAATTTCTTCTTGGCCTTGCCTGTAGTCTCAATTATTGCTTCATGGGTAGTTGGGTATGAGCATTAACAGGGCACTTTGCACTTTCATCCACAGGGGAAAACTGAGACTTAAGGCTCATGTTCCCTATCTTGCAACAGAGGAAACAGGCACAGAGGAATTTAGTGGACCTCCAGGGTAACATGCTAAGTACCTACAAGGCAGTGAAAGGGAAAACGGTACTAGGAAAAATTATTATTTTTAAAACTTTGTTCTCTTTAAAGATGCCTAGCTCTAGCCGGGCGTGGTGGCGCACGCCTTTAATCCCAGCACTCGGGAGGCTGAGGTAGGTGGAGCGTTGTGAGTTCGAGGCCGGCTTGGGCTACAACGCAGCGCAAGGCCGGCCTGAGCTACATAGTGCGACCCTGCCTCAAAAAAAAAAAAAAAAAAAAAAACCAGGTCCGGGAGTTTGGCTCAGTGGCTTAAGCGCCTGCCCTGGCAGGCGCGAGGCTATGAGTTCAATCCCTGGTGCCGCAAAAAAAAAAAAAAAAAAAAAAAAAAAAAGATGCCTAGCTCTGTAACTGTTTCATGGCTCTGTCACTGCTTTCTTGACCTCTGTAACTATGAGAGCATAACTGAATATTAAGGATACTTGATTGTATCCAGCTTGTGGTCATTAATCTAGTCTTATAACTGATGGTCATTAATCTAGCTCTATAACTGATGATCCAACCCTGCGAGCTAATCAGAAGAACTGCCAGGCTGTCCTGTCCTACCTTTGGAACCCCTGCTTACACCTTATGTAACAATGCTGGCTCACAGACACTCACTGCCTAGCCTTTGTTGGAAATTATTCCAGCCAAGACCACTGGTATAAAACAAAGCTGTTCACTGTCTCCTGACTTCTTTGGGTGTCATTCCTTTCCCAGACTTGGTTTTGCCACAACATTCTTGGTTCCTTGATCAGGAAGGCTGTGTTGGCCGCTTAGTCCACTGGCCAGGGCCTAGCAGCTGGAGCAGGGACCTCTCCAGCATCCTCAACAGAAAGGCATGCCCTCCAGATTTTCTTGGAATCCCCTCAGAGGATTGGACTGGAGGGCCCTGCTCAGTGCTAACAGACATCCTCAGACATAAAAGAAGAAGAAAGGGTGCAGTCAGGTTGGGTAATTAGATAAGCTAAGACCCCCAGGTACACTCCAATCAGTCAGTCTGTCAATCCTGCTCAGTTCGAGCAGAAGAGTTTCATCACCTCTTGCTTGTTAATGTCACCCTCAAGAGAAGAGGGTTGGAATGTTTAATCTCTGAGTGCCTGCTGAGTGGCTGTGGGAGTGTTTGCAATGGACGGTGAAAGCAGTAGACCATCCCATCTGTGTTCCCTCTGGGACCTCAGAGCTATGGAGCTTGAGTGGGTCAGATTTCTGTGGTTTCATCATCATGTCATATGGCTAAAACATGACACAGCCTCTGTAATGGGGGTTGACCAGGCCCAGGGTTTATATGAGTGCACCAATTGCCAGATGAACTCACATTCTCACACGGGGAGCAGCCAGAACTGACAAGCACTGGTTTCTCATTTGAGGAGCATCCACCCTTTGTCTGTTGCAAGGATATAAACATACACTGTAAGAATATAGAATGGGTGCCTTTTGTGAAACTGAATGGCCAAACCTTTGCCCTGACTGGTCATCTGAAGGGACACTTGATATTGAAATTGTCTGTAAAGTACGGAACAAAGTGACAAAGCCCAACAAGTGAGGCCATCCTGACCAGTTTCCTTATATTGACTCCTGGCTCAACTTGTGTCAGAGCCTCCCTCCTTGGTTCCACACCTGTGTCCTGCTTGGTGAGAAAGTCACTCTGGTCATTAAAACAAATCCACAAGGCTATCTGAGAGGCTCCCAGATTCGGTCCGAGCCAAAAAAGCTTTATCCTGTTCTGCCAGAGGACCCTGAGTCCCACCTGCCTCCTCCTTACATTCATCAGCCCCAAGTTGCTCAACCAGCCATAATAGCCCTGCCACCAGTTCTGTCTCTGGTGTCACAACCCCTAGACTCCATAACATCACTCCCAGTTCTGTTTCCTGTATCACAACCTTCTTCTCCCGACCTGGTGGCTCTGCCAGTAACATCTAATGTGCCACCTGACCCTAGAACTGACTCTGTCATGTGCCAGACACATTGATCACATGGAGATGAGTTATAGCCCCATCAGCCATCACCTCCACTCTGCAATTCAGTCTGACCCTCCAACCCACTTACAGCTGCCACTTCATGTTTACCCTACAGTTCAGGGAAATATACCCAATCAACTGCCCATGATTAAGTTACCAGTTGTTTAGTTCCACTCACCTATTAAATTGGCCAGACCCACTTGCCAACATGGGACTCCTGTCAGTAACTCCTTCTGACTCTGTTTAATACAGAAGAACACCACTGCATTTTACAGCTGGCCCAAGCCTGGTTAAAATCAAAAGTCCCAGCTGCTGTGGTTGATCTTCACCCTTGGGTGAGCACAGTCCTCCCCTTTATGTGTCCAAACTGGGACTGTAATACAGCAGAAGGCCATGAGGCTTTAGACTGGCACTGCACTGCTCTCCTTGCAGGACTCAAAGAAGGAGGCAAAAAGCCAACAAACAAGTCTACAGTTACTGAAGTTACTCAAGAGCCCAATAAAAGTCCAGCCAAATTTTATGAGAGACTTCATGAAGCCTACTGGGTCTATTCACCCTTTGACCCTGAGGCTCCTGAAAATCAACAGACGGTCAGCACTGCCATTGTTACAGAGCCAGTCTCTGACATTAGAAGAAAAATCCAAAAGGTTGGTGGCTTTGCTGGCCTGAATGCTACCCAATTACTTTAAATTGCTCAGAAGGTCTTTGTAAACCAAGAAAAAAAAAAAAAACACAGAGCCCATCAGAAAGCTGTTCTTCTAGCTGTGATGTTAGGAAAGCCTGTCCCTAAAGTATACCACAAAAGCAGCCAATATAAGGGGACCTCTCAAGCCTTACAGCCTAAAACTGGCAGCAGACCTTATGCCTTGTCAGCTGACCAATGTGCTCATTGCAAACAGTTTGGACACTAGAAAGATAAATGCCCCCTCCATCTGCAAAGCACAAAGAAACTTAATTATCCGGAGCCACCCCAGCCTGAACCTCTTCTCTCTCTCTTCAGTGACAACAACAAATAGGACAAACTGGGCTCTATTATTAGATTGGACCCCTGGAAGCCCATGGTCATTTCCAGAATTGGGGAAAAACCTGTGACTTTTATGGTGGACAGTGGGGCTGAACATTCAGTTGTGACTCAGCCTGTTGCTCCCTTAACCTCCTGGCATATCCAAGATATTGGCGCCACCAGAGCTCCCACTGGAAAAAAATTCCATCAAACATAAATTCTTGCATCCCTCTCCCAGGGCACGACCTCCTTTCAGCCTCCCTCATACTCAGGTCTACTCTTCCAGACTTGACATTGACTCTGACTGCACCCTGAGAGGAAAAATGGCACTACCTCAGCCTGAAATGCCCGATAATCATAACCCTGAAGTTTTGAGAGACTCGTTTCCAGAAGTATTGGCAGAGGACTCACCCCTGGGACTTGCTATCAATCATGCCTCTTCGGTGATTGAGCTCTGTTCCAGTGCAACCCCTGTTGATGTTAAGCGGTACCCAAAGTCATGAGAAGCTTGACTTGGCATCTAGCCCTATATCTCTCACTTGAAACAGTTTGGAACCCTGAAAGATTGTCAGTCACCTTGAAACACTCCTCTCCTAGTGAAAAAACCCCAGTGGGGACTATTGGCCAGTGCAAGACATCTATGCCATCAACTCAGCCATCACAACTCTGCACTTGACAGTTCCCAACCCTTATACTCTCCTGCATCTGCTTCTTCCTGATGTTGCCTGTTTCACCTGTCTGTATTTAAAAGATGCTTTCTTCTATCTAGGGGTCACACCTGTCAGCCAGCTCATATTCACCTTTGAATAGGAAACCCCAGAGACAAAAAGGCCAACTTGCCTGAACTTGTTTACTATAAGGTTTCAAGAACCCCACACTTTTTGGGGATGCTCTAGCTGATGATCTGGCCCAATTTCCACATGAAGACTCTAACTGCAGTCTTATACAGTATATCAGTGATATTATGATTTGCAGTTCAAGTAAATCAGACTGCTGGAAGGAAATACAGGGCTTCTCCACCACCTACTGGCCACAGGCTGCAAAGTCTCCTTGAAGAAGGCTCAAATACATAGACAGAAAGTGCATTACTTGGGGTTTGATTTAGGAAAAGGACTCAGGCACCTGAGCCTAGAGAGAAAAGTAGTCATTTGCTCCATTCCAAGGCCTGAAAATAAAAGACAGCCTAGAGAATCCCTGGGTGCTGCAGGTTTCTCTCGAATCTGGATACCGGGGTTCACTGAGAAGGGTAAGCCTTTGTATGACATACTGACAGAAAAAGAAAACGAAAGAGAACTGTCAAGTTGAACTTTGAAACAAACTGAATCCTTCCAGACCATAAAACAAGTGCTGTCAGCAACTCCAGCAGTAGGCATTCCTGACGTGACTAGGCCATTTAACCTGTTTGTTGATGAATGAAGATACATAGCATCAGGGGTCCTGATCCAAAAGATCAGACCTTGAGAGAAGCCCTTCACATATTTGTCAAAGAGCCTAGACTCTGTGGCTAAACGTTGGCCTACGTACCTGAGAGCACTGGCAGCAACCATCCTTCTGATTAAAGAAGTTTGATAAGCTGACCCTAGGACAAAATCCGACAGTTCAAGTCCCACATGCTGTTCTGCAGTTATTAAATAGGGACACTGTTGGCTTTCAAATAGCTGTGTTATTTAATATCAAGGACTGCTTTGTGAAAATCCCTGACTCACTTTTCAATTGACTAAACCTATGAACCCAGCTACCTTCTTGCCCACTGAGCTTGGTCCCCTCAACTATGACTGTCTAGCTTTCACTGGTGACCTTTTTGCTAGCCAGCTGGATCTACAGATGGAGCCCTTGTCTGAAGCTGAGTACACCTTGCTTACAGATGGAAGCTGCTCAGTCAAGGATGGGAAACATCAGGCTGGATATGCTGTTGCTACCACGGAGGAAGTGCTCCTTGCCAGACCTCTTCCAAAAAACTGGTCTGCTCAGTGAGCTGAATTATGGGGCTTGATACAAGTTCTTAAGTGAGCAATAGGAAAGAAAGTGAACATTTGCACTGACTCGATATATGCTTTTGCCACTACTCATATCCACAGAATGCCGTACAAGGAACGTGGACTTCTTATGGTAGAATGAAATCTCTCAACTCCTGATTGCAATTTGGAAGCCTAAAAAGGTTGCCATTATCCACTGTGAAGGACATCAAAAAATAAAAGATGCTATCACTCTTGAAAATCACAAGGCAGGTGAAGCTGCAAAATTCATAGCAGAGGGTTCCACCTGGCGCACAAATGATCTGAAACAGAATTTGAAAGCCCTACATGAAATGTCCCCCAGTACTGTCCTCAGTCTTTGTAGTGAGCCCCTATGTTATTCAAAGAAGAAAATAAATGGGCACAATAAGATAGGGCCCACAAGGGACCAATCAGTGCCAGGACTTTAGCAGATGATCAAATGAACATCCCTCAGAATTTGGCTTATGCTTGGGTAAAGCACCATCATGATATCACACATAGAGAAGAAGCTTCTATGAATCAACTTCTCAGCCATTGTTATTATACTCCTAAATTAACCTTGCTCTGTGCCTCCATTAGTCAGAGATGTCAAATCTATAAAAGGACTGAGCCCCCAACTGGCCCTAAACCCCCACCAGGTACACCAGACTTTCCCCTTTTGAAGACTTACAAATAGATTTTACAGAGATAAAACCATGCAGAGGCTATAAGTATCTCCTAGTTCTTGTCTGTACTTATTCTGGATGGCCAGAGACATTCCCTACTAGAACAGAAAAAGCCACTGAACTGTCAAAGTATCAGAAATCCAGCCAGGGATCCATCACTCCCGTGTCAAAAAGGTTCACCCAGACAACATTTGGAAGGTCAACCCCCTGAAAGTAATGCTGAAGAGACAACACACTCCAAGCTTTGCTCCTGTTGCTCTGGACAAGAGACCCCTCCAGGTAATACCAATCTTAGCTGGGATGAGCCTAGGCAGTTCAGTCAGACTGAGAACAACTGCTCTAATAACCAGGAAAGTGGAACTAAATCAATTGCAGCAATTGCAAGAGAGATTAGATAACCAGATCAAAGAATGAAATAAGAAGCAGAGATGGTTCCAAGGTCTATTTAACTTGAAATCTAACCAGGAACTCCAGAGTTTGCATGAAACGATGTCATTGTTACAGCACCAAGTAGGCTCTCATGCTGAAGTTGTCCTCCAAAATAGGAGAGGCATAGATTTAGCCTTTCTACAAGGAGTGTTACAGAAAAACCAATATCAAACCAAAGGGAAGACTCTTTGCACCAAGGAATCTAGAGGTCAGCATTTATTATTATGCTAGTGGGCTAGCAGGACCAAGTCCAAATCACTAGCACTGAGGCAATTTTGGGTTCAGTTTAAATATAACTTATAGCAGGAAGTAAAAGGCATTACATGATTGGTTACATGGATTGAATTAAGTCATACGTTGGCAAAAAAACTAATTCTAAATATATTTGCTTAAAAGGAATTGTTTATCATAACATAGAAACATCCTGGAAATGAAGGGAGGGGGTTTGAGTGGAGCAAGCAGAGTTGAAAAGTATCTTTGACTGGGTTACTACTTCTCCCCAATCAAAGTCCTTGAAGCCAGTTATATTTTCTCAATTAAGGGACACACAAGCTGAGAATAGTCAAATTGGCCCAGCGCATTATCAGAAGAAAAGCAGCTGGACCCAGACAGTCAAGGCTGACTGCATTCAGCAGGGTGTTGATGTAACAGGCAGCAGGAGCATAGGCAGAGGCTACTATTTGATTTTAACTTGCTGTATAACATGTCTATAAGTTTGTTATTCTATAACTGTGCCTTTACTAATCATACAATTGTGCCCCAACAGGAGTTTGTAATGCCTTAAGAGAAAACTGCCGTTTCTGTGCTAATAAGTCTGAAATAGTCTGAGAAGGTCTGCAACAATTGTAAGAGAGATTAGATAACCAGACCAAAGGGTGAAATCAGAAACAGGAATGGTTTCAAGGTCTACCTGACTTGAAATCATGGCTAGGGCCCATTTCAGGGACCCTGACAGCCCTTATGTTAATTACCCTGATAGAGCCCTGCCTGATTAATTGGATTACTCTCTTTGTTTCAGAACAGATCAACAACATAAGTTTCCAAATGGCCCTCAGAGGTACTCCTTCTTATGCAGTTTTAGATATAAGCAACACAGAAAAAGACTTTTCTGAGTAATGACAAGAGGAAGGAATGAAAGGGAAAACGGCCAGGAAAAATTATTCTTTTTAAAACTTCGTTCTCTTTAAAGCTGCCTACCTCTGCAACTGTTTCATGGCCCTGTAACTGCTTTCTTGATCCCTATAACCACGAGAGTGTAAATGAACATTCAGGATACTTGGTTGTACCAAGATTTGTGGTCATTAATCTAGTCTTGTAACTGATGGTCATTAATCTAGCCCTGTAACTGATGATCCCACCCTGCGAGCTAATCAGAAGACCTGCCAGGCTATCCTGTTCCACCTTTGTAACCCCTGCTTACACCTCATATAAAAATGCTGGCTCACAGACACTCACTGCCTAGCCAGGACACTGATGTAAAATAAAGCTGTTCACTGCCTCCAGACTTTGGGTGTCATTCCTTTCCTGGACCCAGTTTTGCTACAACAGCAGAGTTAGGGTTCCAATATTCTTGCCACTTTGCTGGGCTTCTCTTTGCATTTCCATCCTAAAAATGTAATGCTGAGAGTTGGCCTAAAAACAAAAGCAATTACATTAATAAATCTTAGAATTTATTTTGAGATTCCTAACTGTGGATTAAAATGATTTTACTTAACACACACTTCTTACTCTGTTCCCTGTGCTCTCTGCTACAGTAGCACACTGGAATTATTTCAAAAAAGATTGTTATCTCTGATTGTTCAGTACATCAAGTTCTCTTATAAGAGTTTTGTTTTGGGAAATGCAACTTTGCTTCCTAGGGGCAGAGGACCCTGGTGGCTCTCAGCCCAGAACACATGGGGTGCAAGCCATGTGGTCCTGCTATATCCCTGTCCCTGAATTTCCCCACCCTGCTCATCCTCCATCTATGGCTGAGCTCCTCTTAACAACTTTCTCTTGGGTTCCCTCTGTTGCTCCCTCCCGCCTTCCCTGGGCTCCCCAGATCCTGTCCAGGTGAGGACACTTTCCATTGGCTTTCAGGAGGTCTGGCTGCACCATTCAGGTTGGGCTGGGTTTGCAGCAGCCACAAAATTCCAAGCTTCAGGGTCTTAATCCAGCAAAGGCTGATTTCTGGCTCCCCCTATAGGCCGCATGAGGGATGTTCAGAGGCCACTGCAAGCCTGGTGACAGAGACCAGGTTGAAGGTGACTTCCTCTTCTCCTATCCCTGTTCCAAATCTTCTCACTCCAATTCTTTTAATCAGACCTTACAGGACAAATCCAGTACTCAGCATGATACCCATGCCACCTGGCAGAGGACTCCACTGCCATCTGAGTGCTTGCTGGGATGTCTTCAAACTTGAATAATCAGCAACCATGAGCCCTGCCAAGTGCCAATCACCAGACAAGAAGGACAAATGCTCCCCAGAATGTTGGGCCTGTGTATGACCAGGACAAGAGATCTGGAGAAAAGTAACTGTACCATCAGTGCTTACTAGAGAAAGAAATTTAATATAAGATACTCAAATACATAAGAATTTACAGATCGGCTTACAATGGCAGCCCACAAAGTCAGGTGTGGAAGAGCGCAAAAGGTCCATCTGTGCACTGGGATATAGTTGAAGGACTGAGCTCATTGTAGTGTCCCTATGAGTCTGTATCAGGAGGCTGAAGGGTCTGCACCAGAAGGATAAAGATTTTGTGTGTGAATCCAAGATGAAGGGGAAGACAAGAGCTCCTCTAAAGACACAGAAGCAATCCTTTCTTCTTCATTTCCCTTTTATACCATTCTAGTGACAATCTTTCTCCAGGTGGGTCTTCCATACCCAGAACTAGCTAAACAAATCTAGCTGGGCATTTCCTACTCATGTTGACACAATCAGCTAACTATCACAGGAACTATTTCATTTAGTCCTCATGTAAACGCTGCAGAATAGCTATTAATACTCTCACTTACAGAGGGGACACTGAGGCACAGGGATGTTAAAGACACTGCCTTCATCACACAACTTCTTTCCACAATTCATACATGTGGACACTCTGGAGTCTCCTGCACTCCTGGACTTTCTTGTGTCTTTGCTGGGTGCAGGGGGAGGGGGCAGCAAGGCTGCCTCTGTGACAGAAGTTCTCTCACTTTCTGTTCCCAGGAACCACCACATGGCCCCCAAGACATCACTGAGACTCTTGCAGAGCTGGCCAAGCTCTAAACTAGGCTGTGGGCTCTGCTGGATCCACTGCCTGCAAAAACCCAGCCCCGGATGAGTCCTACTTCTCAGGCTACAGGGCTCTGGGCTGGGGGTTGTCATGGTGATTGATGATCATTCCTCGGGATCTGGAAATGATCTGTGTTGCACACTGACTCCAGCACGGTATTGTGACCTGTAGATCTCCAAGCAACAGAGATGATCCTGGACCTCGCACTTCTCTCTAAAATTGCGTGTGTGTGTGTGTGTGTGTGTGTGTGTGTGTGTGTTCCTGCAAATGAAGGCCCACCCTGTGTGCTAATAGTGTGTGTTGTAGTCAGGGGTTACAAGGAGAACAACTGCATACAGGACACAGAATTTATAGTATTATTTTGTGATGGTCACCCAGAGTTAAACATAAGAAAGTGTAGGAAAATCTGTCCACAACACTAAAGACCCAGAATATTTAGCCAAGGGCCTGGATCCCACAGCAATGTCTTGTATGAGTTCAGCTTAAGACCTAGAGCCCATGACAATGCCTCCCACAAATCCAACTGAAAATCGAAGAGCCCACGATAAGGTCTCATACCAGCATGCTTTATGGATCTGTGCTGGGAAGGCCAAAGGTCAGCAGTGGAAGCTAGAACGTCTGTGCAAGCGGGGTGAAGGAGCTGTGCCAGCAGGTTGAGGGCTCTACACTGGAGTTGAGAAGTCATGCTCAAAATAAGGACCAGGTCTGCCCTGAAAAGTACCACAGCCATCCTCAGCAGCAATGAGGTCCCGAGCTCCTCCAATGATGAGAACAGTCAAGTACAGGTCAGGAAGCCCAGCATGACAAGCTTCTCCAGCACACATCTTCCCCTCTGGAGCCAGGAAGTGATGCTCAATGTAAGGAGCAGAGCTCCCCCAAAGTGAACCGCAGGCACCATCAGCGACAAGGTCCTGAGCTCCTCCGATGATAATGGTCGAATCCATATTGGGGAAGCCAGCAATGACAGACTCCTCCAGGAGAACCAATGGCTCGAAACAGCAACACTTAAGAGAACCCATAATGCCTCACTCTTCTTCTCCACGTCGCTATTTATGCTGGCAACTTTCTTCAGGTGGGCCATCTACACTCAGCACCATGCTGATCTAATTCAGCTGGTGTTAAGTTGGCCACCAGTTTTTAATCCATAACAGTGTGGATCATTAAAAATTATAGGAGGCCATCATTTTGGGTTGAGCTAATGCACCATATCCTAGCAGACCAGACTAATCAAGACGGAGTCACTCATGCCAAATGCCACATACTCAAACCGAAACTTAATGAAGCAGAAAAAACTCAAATAGAACAGTTTCTTTTTTTCTTGAAAATGAGAGATTCCAGTCTACCTGGTCCAGCATAATAAGAAAATTCTTCCTTTTTCTTTTTTCGTTTTCTGATTCCCAATCCCCTATGTCTTTACTGGTATAACCATTAAGATTTTTTAATCTTTAATAGTTAACGCTAAGTTATTATTGTTGAATTCCTTTCTGTTGCTATTGGAGGTATAGCCTTTGCATTTAGTAAATATTGACCATACGTACACCAATATTTAGTTTGTCATTGGGTTTGTATTATAATTATAGACCTTGTTCTATGATTAAGGATGGTACACTGTTGGTTCTTATCGTCTATCAATATCCACTTTGTCTAGGTTATTATTGTTGCTGATTTAATTAATATTGCCAGGGTGGCATAGTTGCAGCTATGGATTGATTTCCTTTGTATGCCAATATCTGGATTATCATTGTGTCATTAGCATCACAAAGTCCACCCCCAGAGAACTGGTTGCTGGGCCAATTATATTGCATTTTTCCCCACAAATTAACAAAAGTGGTCTGATCTTGAGCAGAAAAGGACTGTCGTTATTCTTGTCAAGAAAACATCCCTGAAAAATAAACACTAACCAGATTTCCATACTAGCAACAGTCTTTCCACTGTAAGTGCCTGCAAACCTCAACACAAAACAAAACACTCAAAAACAATAGACACATGAGAAAATAAGGCAAAAAATGCCTTTCAAAGCTCCCAACTCCCTCAAAGCTGATTCATGGAGCATACAGGGGGAGGAACAGAAAAGCCACACAGCTGAATTATTAAAAAGGATAACAGAGGAGATTAAAAGCAGATCAAGAAGGTGCTTGGTGAGCTCAGAAAGGATATAATTAAACAGATAATGGATGTAATGAACAAAATGATCAGGGAGTTTACAGAAGACACTAATAAAAAGCTAGCTGACCTAAACAAAATATATCAATCATGAATGATCAGTTTAGCAAATAAAATAAAATAAAGCCCATGAAAAGGTTTCAAACATAAGTCCATGAGACTAAAAATTCTACTGACAGTATGAATTGAATCAGAAGTGACACATGCAAAGTCAAAGTATCAAAAGAGATATCTTAAAAACAACAAAAGAATGTGAAAATAGATCTAGTAGCTGCTAGATGATGCTAAGAAGACTAAGATTAATTGGAATTAGTGAAAAATGAGAAGACAGCACAAATGACATAAAAATTGTTTGCAGAAAAGTTTTCAAATATAGGGAAAGAATTAAACACACAGATAAGTGAGGCATACAAAACAAAAACAAACAAACAACAATAACAATAAAAAACTTTTCCATGATGCATTCTCTTGGTTACTTTTACTCTTCCCTTGTTCCTGGGACAAAATACCTGACACCCAAAATGAAGGAAGGAAAGGTTTATTTATCTTACAGTTTTTGGAGGTTTCAG